>CAUYTI010103796.1:0-27805 GCA_963575145.1 Galago senegalensis | reverse complement strand
AGAGCCTCAAGCTGTCCCCCTGGGTAGAGTGCTGTGGCATTACAGCTCACAGCAACCTCCAACTCCTGGGTTCAAGCGAGTCTCCTGCCTCAGCCTCCCAAGTAGCTGGGACCACAGGCGCCCGCCACAATGCCCGGCTATTTTTCGGTTGCAGCCGTCATTGTTGCTTGGTGGGCCCGGGCTGGATTCGAACCCACCATCTTAGGTATATGTGGCTGGCGCCTTAGCCACTTGAGCCACAGGTGCTAAGCCCGTTGTACAGTTTTAATAGCAGAATTATCTTCTGGAACATCAGTTGTCCCTGATAATAAATTTGAGAAGTATCACCTTAGGGAAGTAGTATTATAGTACAAATAATATTCTGGGCTGGTCCCAGTGGTTCATGTCTGTAATCCCAGCACTTTTGGAGGCTGAATTGGGAGGATGACTTGAGGGCCAAGAATTTAAGACTAGCCTCGGCAACATAGTGAAACCCAGTCTCTTAAAAACATTCAGACCTTAAAATGACAATAAAAACAATTATGGTATATCCTGCTTACATGAGGCTATCATATCTATTCTATTATTTGGCAATGAAAAAGAGAGACAATCACTATAACCCTTTAAATAATAGAGCGAGTGCAAATGACCAAGATGTTGGGGGGTGGGTAGGGGTTGTGAGGCAGGGCCAGGAGGTGGGGATTTCAGGTCCTCCTAGATCTTCAGTGTAATTTAATCTGTATTTGTCATGCGCTGGTCCTTGCTGATATATGGCCTCTGATGGGCCACAGTGACAAGACTGAGACCAGGGAGGGGGAGGATTTAGGCCAGATGTTAACCTTTCATCTCCCACTGACTTTTTCTTGTTTTAGTTGCCTGAGGTTGGTGATTTCACTTGCCCCCTGACAGAGATTTTTCTGTGACCCTAACCGGGCCCATGCCACACATGAATTCAAGGTAAAAATAAACATAACTCTGGCGAATATGGTCATTGAAAACAGGTCATGGTGTAGGACTGTGGCAGCAGTCCTACCATAGGCCTGTGGTTTTAAATCCAAAATCCTTGGGGCCAAAAGGGTTTCAGGACTCAGAACATTACGAACCACCCCTCGGGGACTCTCCCAGGATTGTGCAATCACACACCTTCCTATTTCTGAAGCCAAAGAATAGCCAAGCACACGGAGTGAGATAAAGTCTATAAATAGGTGCACATCAGTTCAGGCCAGGCCTTAACACCCAGTGAGCTACGCAATAAGTCGTATGGGGAGGTTCTTCCATTTCAAGATTGGGATAAGGAAGAACAGACCCTTGTCCTTTTTGCACCATCCCCTCTCCATTTTCTCCTTATTAGTCATCTCAAAGACAAAACAGAATGTGGTAGGCTTGCTGGAGTTCATAGTTACCAAGGTTGGGTTCCTTAGAAGGACACGTTACATTGTCATCTTCTGGACGCCTCTCAATGTGGAAAGGCCCAGCTTTGGAGCCTGAAGACTGGCTTTCAGATGTTCATTATGAAAACTGGTTTATGGAAGCTTGGCAAGCAAGGATGTTTCCAAGAATGGTTAGAATTTTCCAGACTGAGGGCCGGTGAGGTATCCCTCCATGTAGCGAGCGGCTCTGGGGTGGAGTGAGTGTTCACTTTCTGTAAGGGATAAAAGGAGGGGACGAGAGGACTGGAGCACAGACTTTATGATGGGAAGTCATGACCACATGAGCTGGGTAGCAAAGGGCAGGATTATAAAACTAAGAGTTTGGGTCGTCTGTCTGATATAAGGAAAAGTCACTGAGCAAGGCTGGCGGAAGGAAAATGGGGCCTAAATAAAAGTGAACTTCTGGCTGTCTGCAGAACTGACCGACCTCTTCTAGCATTTGGAGCTCTGTCCTGCCTTGTCCTTTGCCTGAGATGCCCTTCCTGGGCACACTCCCACTCATCTTTCAGGACCCAGCTCAAATGTCAACTGCTTTGTGGCAGCCTTTTCCTAGCCTCCCCAGGGAGTGTTAACTGCTTCTTTTTCTGTGACCCCAGAAGCCTTTGCAGACACCCAAGGGCCCTTCTCTCATTGCACTGGGACTTATTCCAGGGCAGGCACTAAAGCTTTAGTTTTTTTTTACCAGCTCCTGGCATAATGCTTGGCTCACAAGAGTGTCAAGTAATCTTGGTAGAATAAATGCTGCTTCTATTTCTTCTATCATCTCTTAATACTCTCTCACTTCCTTGTTTTTTTTTTTTTTTTAATTTTTATCTATTTTCTTTCTTTATTTTTTTGATACAGAGTCCCAAGCTATCACCTTGGGTAGAGTGCTATGGCATGACAGCTCACAGCAAACTCAAACTCTTGGGCTTAAGTGATCCTCTTGCCTTAGCCCCCCAAGTAGCTGGGACTACAGGCACCTGTCACAATGCCTGGCTATTTTTTGTAGAAACAGAGTCTCACTTTATCCCTCTCAGTAGAGTACCGTAGTGTCACAGCTCACAGCAACTTCTAACTCCTGGGCTTAGTTGATTCTCTTGCCTCAGCTTCTCTAGTAGCTAGAACTACAAGTGCCTGCCACAACACCCAGCTCTTTTTTGGTTGTAGTTGTCATTGTTATTTGGCAGGATTGGGCTGGATTTGAACTCCCCAGCTCTGTTGTATGTGGCTGGTGCCTAAGCTGCTTGAGCTACAGGCACTGAGCCAGAGAACAACAAAATTATGTGAAAATGAAATTCAGAAAAAGATTGAGGTAGAGATGATGTGTGGGCTGAATTCTGTTCTCCAAAAGAGATATGACCAAGTTCTAGCCCTGATACTGGTGAGTATGATTTTATTTGAAAAAAAAGTCTTTGCAGATATAATTAAGGTGAGGATCCCAAGATGAGATATCCTGGCTTGGGTGGGCCCTCAATCCAATGAAGGAGGTCCTTTTAAGAGATAGAAAGGAAGGCTGGGCATTATAGCTCAGTGATTAGGGCGCTAGCCACACACCACTGAAGCTGGTGGGCTTGAACCCAGCCCAGGCCAGCTAAAATAACAATGACAACCACAACAAAAAATAGCCAGGCGTTGTGGCGGATGCCTGTAGTCCCAGCTACTTGGGAGGATGAGGCAAGAGAATCACTTAAGCCCAAGAGTTTGAGGTTGCTGTGAGCTGTGATGCCACAGCACTCTACCCAGGGTGACAGCTTGAGACTCTGTCTCAAAAAAAAAAAAAAAAAAGAAAATAGCCAGGCAGTGTGGTAGACGTCTTTAGTTCCAGCTATGAGGGAGGCTGAGGCAAGGAAATCACTGAAACCCAAGAATTTGAGGTGGTTGTGAGCTATGATGCCACGGTATTCTACAGGGGGTGACATATGAGACTCTGTCTCTATTGAAAAAAACAAACAAAAAAACAGAGATAGAAAAGAAGACACTGAGGGGAAAATTAAGATCATGGAAAAATAGAGGCAGAGACTGGAGTGATGGAACAGCAATACTGCTGACAGCTACTGGGAGGTGGAAGGGAATTGTGGAAGGGATTCTCTATCAGGGCTTCTGGAAGGGATCCATCCTGCTGTCATGTTGGTTTCTGGACTTCTTTGCCTCCTGAACTGTCAGAGTAAGTTTCAAGTTTTAGGTAACTTTTATGGCACTCTTAGGAAATTAATACAAATTAGTACAGATGCTACTGAGGATTTCAGTGTCATTTAATGGCCAACAGGGGTGGAGAGAAGCATAAAAGTTAGGGACTCAGGACTGGAATCAAATGGTCTGAGCATAGTCCTAGCTTTGCTCTCTGGGACTCTGCTCTCTTTGCTCTCTGCCTCAATTTCTTGTCTTGAAGAATGGGGGTAGTAATAGTAGTACCTATCTGCTTTAGATGGAGTGTTTGTGCCCCCCAACTCCGTATGAAATTGTAACCCCCAATGTGACAGTACTAGGAGATGGAGCTGTTGGAAGCTAATCAGGGCAGGAAGGCACAGGCCTGCTAAATGAGATTAGGGCCTGCTGTGGTTTGCATACTTGTGTCCCTCCCCAAATTTGTGTGTTGAAACCTAATCCCTGATGCAGTAACATTAAGAGGTGGGGCCTTTGGAATGTCATGAGGTCATGAGGGTGGGGCCCTCATGAATGAATGGGATTAGCACCCTTAATAAAGAGACTGGAGGAAGCTTATTCACTGCTTCTGCCATTTGAGGTCACAGCAAGAGGTGCCATCTATGAAGCTCTCAGTTCCTTGATCTTGGCCTCCCCAGGCTCCAGAATTGTGAGCAATTCCTGTCGTTTAAAATTACCCAGTGTAAGGTATTTTGTTATAGCTGCTGTAACTATGACAGGGTCTTCATAAAAGAGACCCTGGAGAGCTCCCTGGGTCCTTCCCCTTCTACCATGTGAGGTTATAGCAAGAAGATGGCAGGTCAAGAAACCAGGAACCAGGCCCTCAACAGATACTGAATCTGTTGATGCCTTAATCTGGGACTTCCAGCCTCTAAACGTAAGCAAAAAAATGTGTGTTGCTTAAGCTCACCATTTTGTGGGGTTTTTTTTAGAGACAGAGTTTCACTATGTTGCCCTGCCATGGCGTCACAAGTCACAGCACCCTCACAGCTCATCCTCCTGCCTCAGCCTCCCAAGCATCTGGGACCACCAGCGTCCACCCCCATGCCCAGCTATTTTTAGTAGAGATGAGATCTCACTCTTGCTCAGGCGGGTCTCAAACTCCTGAGCTCAGGTGTTTGCCTTTGCCTCCCTCAGTGCTAGGATTGCAGGTATGAGCCCCTGTGCCTGGCCCCCTGTGGTACTTCTGTCACAGCAGCCTGAACAGACTAAGTTACTACCATGTATGGCTCTGGCAGGAGTGGGCGTTAAATGAGACAGTAGGTAAAATGCACACTGGAGACAATGATGTTACTCCTGATTGTTGGATGGAGGCAAGAATTCACTGGCCTGCACAGGTTACCATCACCACAAGGGCCGTATAGCCGAGAATAGTCTTCAACCTCAGGCTGCTCAGAACGTAAAGCAGCCATTTTTCTAACTTCCTTCAATGTGTAAAGCCTGCTTTCTGTAGGTCGGTGATTTTCTTTTTCTTTCTTTCTTTCTTTCTTTTTTTTTTTTTTAGACAGAGCCTCAAGCTGTCCGCCTGGGTAGAGTGCTGTGGCATCACAGCTGACAGCAACCTCCAACTCCTGGGCTTAAGCGAATCTCCTGCCTCCACCTCCCAAGTAGGTGGGACCATAGGCGCCCGCCACAACACCTGGCTATTTTTTTGGTTGCAGCTGTCATTGTTGTTTGGCTGGCCCGGGCTGGATTCGAACCCTCCACTGTAGGTGTATGTGGCTGTCACCTTAGCCACTTGAGCCACAGGCGCCCAGCCAAGGTCAGTGATTTTCCACTGGTGTGCCATGAGAGGATCTTAGGTATGCTGCAAAAAATTGTAAATATCATTAATTAAATTATTTTTGAAAGATGTTCAAAGCACTGTGAGGGTACTATTTTTTTTTTTTTTACTCTTTTCTTTTTATCAGCATAATTTAAGTGTGCTGCGGAAGTTTCACTACAGGCTCAAGTGTGCCGTGAGACAAAAAGGTTGACCCCCTACCCCCGCCCTCTCTCTCTGCAGGCTGCGGTGTCCCTTCCCTTCCAGCTGTGCCCAGCATCAAGGCCTTCCTTTTCCCTTAGGCTCTTCTGCTCTCTCCCTGAAGGGAGCAGGCCAAGGCTTTACCTTCCCTGAGCAGAAGAAAGGGCCATGCTCCCTGGTTGAGAAAGCTCAACCAGGTATGTGCTTCTGGCAGCTTCTCAGCTTCTTGTGAAGCTTGTCCAGGCCCTCTGCGGACCAGCCCTTGTGACAGTGCAGTCCCAAGAGGGACAAGGTCCCCAAGAAGTTGCCTTGTGAGGGGAAGAAGGAAGCTGGGCAGAGCCCCAAGATACAGAGCATCTTTGGGTCAGAGAGGAGGGTGGGCAGGAGGTGCAGGGTACCAGCTGGATGCTTCCCACACTGGACTCTGACCAGGGGCTGGCCCACCTTTGGAGCCATATGCTACTGTACCTCAGCTGGGTGAGAAGTGACCTCGGAGACTGGCTTCTTCTGTCACCCTGGGCAGGCATTATTATTCTGCAAGCAACGGATGAGGCTTCAACGTCTCCTTCTCTCCGGCCCACTCCTGCCCACTCCTGCCCCACTCAAGTCTCTTTACACCATGTCTTACACGATAATCCCTTGAGAGTTCAACACTGATATATATATTTTTAAGCCTGAATAAAACGCGTTTTCTCTCCTCTTTCATTTTTAGCTATCAAAGCACTGAAGCGTTTGATTTGAAAGAAAAACAAAAAAGCAAACACATGTGGCCAAATTATGCCCTCCGTGGGTAGGAACCATGCGTGTGGATTAAAGGACTGAATTGGTTCACAGGAGGAAAATGACGTGGATTTTTTAGAACAGATAGAGGAGAAAAGTAGGTCAAGTGTTTCCACCTCTCAACCCTGTCATTGTCCCTTTAAAATTCTCCTTGTTGGTCTTTGGTGAAGTCTGTACAAAGCCACGGATACTGAACTCACGCTCCGAGTAACATAAGGAGCTTAGGATTTGAGAAAGTGGGGTGAACTTTGTGTCTCCATGAAGACCCTGTAAGAGACAGTCAATGACTTTTAATTCTGATTTTAAATCAAGGCTAATGAGTCACCAAGTAGCACTTTGCCATTTTGGTTGGAGGAAGAATTTAAATTTTATCACAGGAAAGGAAGATATTCCTTTTGAATCAAAGCCAGAAGAACGAAGGACATAGTCATTTAAACAATTTCCCCTCCTCAATATTGAGGACGTGCCTGGTAGGTATGTGTCCTATACATGGAGTTCCCTGTATGTCCCATAACAACGGACCACATACCTGGTGCCTGAAAACAACAGAAATTTATCTCAGGCTGCATGCGGTGGCTCACATCTGTAATCCTAGTCCTCTGGGAGGCTGAGGTGGTTGGGTTGCTTGAGCTCAGGAGTTTGAGACCAGTCTGAGCAAGAGCAAGACCCTGTCTTTGAAAAATAGCAGCTATTGTGGTGGGTGCCTATAGTATCAGCTACTTGGGAGGCTGAGGCAAGAGGATCACTTGAGCCCAAGAGTTTGAGGTTGTTGTGAGCTATAAGGCCATGGCATTCTACCAAGGGTGACAAAGTGAGACTCTGTCTTAAAATAAAATAAAATAAATTTTATCTCTCACAGTTCTGGGAATCAGAAGTTCAATATCTAGGTGTCAGTGGGACTGTACTTCATCAGAAAGTTCTAGAGAGAATCCTTCCTGGTTGTGTCTAGCTTTTGATGGCCCTGTGTGTTCCTTGGATTTGTTTGTTTGTTTGTTTGTTTAGCAGGCCCCGGCCTGTTCAAACCCGCCACCCCCTGGTGCATGGGGGTGGCGCTTTAACCATTGAGCTACGGTGCCCAGCTGTGTCCCTTGGCTCGTGGTGGCATCGCTCTAGTCTCTGCCTCTGTCCTCATGTGGGCTTCTCCTCTGTCCATGCTTTCTCCTCTGCTATCTCTTATGAAAGAACTTGTCATTGTATTTTGGGCCCACCCAGATAATCTCGAGATCCTTAACTACATGCACAAAGACCCTTTTCCCAAGTAAGATCACATTCATACACCCTGGGATGTGTGTACGTGTTTGGGGGGGCCACCATGTAACCCACCACGCTGTGAGGCACTGTACCTACTACTGTGCTCTCGGGTATACCATGAGCGTGTGCTGGGTGTTGGAGGCAGACACAAATGGGCCTACATTCAGAAGCAGGGGCTGACATTTCTGGATGGGCTTCTCTCAAAAGAGTTTCTTTTTATTTTTGAGACAGAGTCTCATTATGTTGCCCTGGGTAGAGTGCTGTGGCATCACAGTTCACAGCAACCTCAAACTCCTGGGCTTAAGTGATCCTCTTGCCTCAGCCTCCCAAGTAGCTGGGACTGTAGGCGCCCACCACAACGCCTGGCTTCAATGGAGTTTCTATAGGTGGTGCCACCTGACCTGGCCTTGGATAGATTTGTCTTGTTTTTATTTTTATAAGAGATGTATGTTCAATGCAGACATTTAAAAATAAAGATAAGTAAGAAAGAAGCAAAATTAAGTTACTTATATTCCCACCACTTAGAGATAAGTTGTATAAAATCCTTTCAGATTTTTTGTTTATATAAATATATTTTTCTTTTTTTTTGAGACAGAGTCTCACTTTGTCACCTTTGGTAGAATGCTGTGGTGTCACTGCTTACAGGAACCTCAAACTCTTGGCTTCAGTGATTCTTTTGCCTCAGCCTCCTGAGTAGCTGGGGTACAGGTGCCTGCCACAATGCCTGGCTATTTTTTTAAAGACAAGGTCTTGCTTTGGCTCAGGTTGGTCTTGAATTTGTGAGCTCAGGCAAGCCACCCGCCTTGGCCTCTCAGAGTGCTAGGATTATAGGCATGAGCTACCATGCCTGGCATATAAATATACTTTTCATTAATTAAAATCGAAGTTTTGTTTCTTTTCTGTCTTTCTTTCTTTTTTTTTTTTTTTTTTTTTTGAGACAGATGCTCAAGCTGTTGCCCTGGGTAGAGTGCTGTGGCATCACAGCTCACGGCAACCTCCAACTCCTGGGCTCAAGTGATTCTCCTGCCTCTGCCTCCCAAGTAGTTGGGGCTATAGGTGCCTGCCATAATGCCTGCCTATTTTTTTGCCAGGGCTGGGTTTGAACCTGCCACTTCTGACATATGGAGCTAGCACCTTACTCCTTTGAGCCACAGGTGCTGCCCAGCCTGCCTATTTTTTTTGTGTGTGTGTGTGTAGCTGTCATTGTTGTTTTGGCAGCCTAGGCTGGATTCGAACCAGTCAACTCAAGTGTTATGTGGCTGGTGCCTTAGCCACTTGAGCCATAGGTGCTGAGCCATTTTTTTTTTTGAGACAGAGCCTCAAGCTGTTGCCCTGGGTAGAGTGCTGTGGCGTCACAGCTCCCAGCAACCTCCAACTCCTGGGCTTAAGTGATTCTCTTGCCTCAGCCTCCCAAGTAGCTGGGATTACAGGCACTCGACACAATGTCCGGCTATTTTTTGGTTGTAGTTGTCATTGTTGTTTGGCAGGCCCAGGCTGAATTCGAACCTGCCAGCTCTTGTGTATATGGCTGGCACCTTAGCTGCTTGAGCTACAGGTGCCCAGCCAATAAAATTGAAATATTACACTCTATTTTCTTTCTTTCTTTCTTTCTTTTTTTTTGCAGTTTTTGGCCAGGGACAGGTTTGAACCTGCCACCTCTGGTATATGGGGCCAGCGTCCTACTCCTTGAGCCACAGGCACCGCCCTACACTCTATTTTATACCCAAGTGCTTTGACATATCACGGTGGCAAGAACAAGTTTCTATGTTAAATGTATAACCCTATTCCAATTTTCTTCACTGCTTAGTGTCTTGCCTAACGGCTGTACATGCCAACAATTATTTAACCAATTGCATGTAATTCAATTTCAAACTTCTGCTTTTTTTGAAGCATGCTGCAAATGAATATTATATCATTTTCATGTGCTTGTCTGATTATTTTCTACCGAATAAATTAGTTAAAGTGGAAGTGCTGGGCGCAAAAGCACACACTCGTATGGCTTCTGATAGTCCTTTCCAAAAGGCAGCCTGAGTTTTGAGAAGAATGGCATCCATAAAAAAATAAAAATGACATCTATAATGTTTCTTTTAGATTTAAAGTTCTGTGATTCTGGGATTAGACTGAGGAAGTGTTGGGGCTGTCCTGGAGGAGGAAAGAGACCTGAAGGGCAAGTTTTCCAATTTGAAGAGTTCTGAGACCTATAGAGCTTGAATATCCACAGGAATCTTCAGCATTGCCCAAGATAATATTGGCAGTAAGATCACAGAGGACTCCTATGGCCATAGTGTTAAATTCCTTCCGTATTGCTTGGGGTTCACTGGGGACCGCCAGGAGGAGGAGGAGGAGGAGAAGAAGAAGCTGCATTCTCCGCTTACTCACAGCTCCTGCCTCAGGAGTTCTGTTTATTGCCTTGTCTCTGTGGGGCTTCACTCTGCTTCCTTTGTGTCATCTGGTACTTGCTATGTCTTGCATTCAAATTCACTAAATTGCAGAGTATGATTGGACCAGCCAGTCACAGGCTAGTAGAGAGACCTGGTGCGATGCAGATATCCTTGTTGGCTGATGACTGGCCTTTACATCATATGCCCTCTGTGGTCCAGTTGGTTGTGGTCAGCCTCGCTGGATACCAGGGTGCCAAGCAATATTAACTTACGTGTGAAGAACCTCCAGGAAGTGGCTGGGGGAGCTGCTCAGAAAATAAGAAGTAGGGGTGAATTCCTGGTGGGTTCTCTGAATTCTCTGCAGAACAGGAGACCAGTTAGGAAGAGCTAACATAAACCAGCCAAGTGGTCCCAGGGACCTGAAATAGGGGGAGATAATGGGAATGGAAAAGGGGGAGGTGATAATAAAAATAATAGTGCACATTTATTGAGAGCTTTTGACGTGCCAGGGTCTGTTCTCAGCACTTGACATGTATAGTAAAACCAAGTGATAAATCAATATCCCATAAAATACAATTGGCTATTGGTAATTATCTCCCGGCCTCTGCCCGCTCCTGTTCTAATAGGGAAGTAGAATAAAATTCTGTCCTTTTGGAGAGGAAAGCCCTTTACAAACCACAAGTCTGAGGTTAATCTTGACCCTCCTACCTCCTCCTTTCTCTTGGCCCTTCTTCTTCTAGCTTTCAAATTCAAATTTCCAAAGCTGCCCTCTCCTGCTCTGCTCCACCACTTACCACTCCTGCCCCTCCCATGACCTGAGGGTGAGGGAACAGGGGAGAAACCAGGGGTGCATTGTGTTTGTGTGGGGAGGGGTTGTGCACAGCATACATCTATCTTTACTTTTGTGCTTTTTATGACAGTATAGACCAACCAAAAATACTGTTTCCCATTAACCTTGCTATAACACAAAACCACATTTTACATCACTGAATTTGTTGGACCATGCTTATCATTTATGTGTTATGGAGGGGTTATAGTATATTAGATAGTTTAATCCTTACAACAATATATGAAGCAGGAACTACTGTCTTCTCCCATTTAATAGATGAGTTAACTGAGATAAAGAGGGCTGACAATTAAGTTCACGAACTCATCCTAGAAAAAGTGCTCCAGCACCTCATGGCTGAATATCACTATGGTCAGCTTTGAAGTACTCTCCTTTGGCAGCTTAATCAAAGCCAGTGCCTAGTCCACCTTTCAAGGCAATTTTGAAACTCTTTTTCTGGAATGGCCATTAAAGCTATCATATTACCCTTGATGTCTTGAATGTCATCAAAATGTCTTCAATATTTCCTTTATCTTCAGCTAAAGAAAAAAGTCGTTGGGGGGCCAGATCAGGTGAGTAGAGAGGGTGTTCCAATACAATTATTTGTTTACTGGCTGAATACTCCCTCACAGAGTGCCAAGTGAGGTGGGGCATTGTTGTGATGCAAGAGCCATGAGTTGTTGGCAAGATTTTCAGTTAAGACTTTCCTGTTCTCTATTGCTGTTTACTTAGTCTGCTGTGCTTCGCACAGTCAGCCGACAATTCTGAGGCACAGTTTATGAGTTTCTGCAATGTTTTCATTGGTTGTGCTCATTACTGGCCACCTTGACCTCTCTTCATCAGTGTCAACTTTTTCTGCCCTCAGAAAAATGTTTAAACCACTCGTACACTGCCATCCTCTTCATGGCATTATCCCCATAAACTTAGACTAACATGTCCCTGGTTTCACTTTGAATCTTGCTAAGTTTAACAAGAAATTTAATGTTTGATCATTGCTCTAATGCAAGCTTCTGCGTTCTTGCGATGGCATATAAAAACACGTAACAACAGGGCGGCGCCTGTGGCTCAGCAGGTAGGGTGCTGGCCCCATATACCAAGGGTGGTGGGTGCCAAACTGCAACAAAAAATAGCCAGGCATTGTGGCAGGTGCCTGTAGTCCCAGTTATTCAGGAGGCTGAGGTAAGAGAATCGCCTAAGCCCAAGAGTTGGAGGTTGCTGTGAGCTGAGATGCCATGGCACTCTATTGATAAAGGGAGACTCTGTCTCTAAAAAACAAACAAACAAACAAAAACATGTAACAACAGTAGTAGATGCCACTCAGCAAGTCACCACCACCTGTTAACACAGACCTTAAACGAAGGTTATGAAACTTTACAGAGCTGTTTGTACACTGCTGCCAATGTAAGCCCAGGTGGATGGCAAGTGGACTTGTCAGATGTTGTAAGTAGTTAGATCAGGATTCCAAACTAATAGTGGTGTGAGGAGGCTTTAAAACAGGCAGCCTGACTCTAGAACCTATAAGGTTAATTAGGAGACCACAGAGAGTACAAGTTGCTCCTTGGCATACCTCTAATTATACTATAGATGTCCCCGACCTGTGGTGGTTTCCCTTACAACTTTGTGAAAAATCAATTGGTGTGAAATCAATATGCATTCCGTATGCTCCTCAACTTAGGACGGGTTCCTGCAGATAAACCGTTGTAAGTGAAAATATTGTAGGTTAAAAGGGACTTTTGACTTATGATATTTTCGAGGTGTGTAACCCTGTCATAAATCAAGAAACATGTGGGTCCCTTTTTATCCCTATATGTTCCTTTTTCTATTCTTCCCAGCACTGTTATTTTTTGACCAGGGGATGACTTCTATTTCTTGGCCTCCTTCATTTTCTCCCAGTCTATTAACTTCTTTCTTGTCGTTCCCTTTTCCTACTCAGACTAGATCCTATGTTTCCTCATTTCTACCACTTCCCAGCTGTTAGTTTTCAAGCTAGAGTTTTACTAATGCTACTGTCATCGCACTTTGCCCATGTCCACATGCCACCTATATTATTATGCTCTATTGTTTAGCTACTGTTTTCTTCTTTTAATCATTTCACATTTTGAAAGTGAATTTTCACACATGTAATCCCAGCACTTTGGGAGGCCAAGGCAGGAGGATCGCTTGAGCCTAGGAGTTTGAAGCTGCAGTGAGCTATGACGATGCCATTGTATGCTAGCCTGAGCTGTAGAGACCCTGTGTCTAAAAAGAAAAAGAAAAGGCTTGGCGCCTGTGGCTCAAGCGGCTAAGGTGCCAGCCACATCCACCTGAGCTGGCAGGTTCGAATCCAGCCCGGGCCCACCAAACAACAATGACCAAAAAATAGCCGGGCATTGTGGCAGGCACCTGTAGTCCCAATTACTTGGGAGGCGGAGGCAGGAGACTCGCTTGAGCCCAGGTGTTGGAGATTGCTGTGATGCCATGGCACTCTACCCAGGGCGACAGCTTGAGGCTCTGTCTCAAAAAAAAAAAAAGAAAGAAAACAAAATGAGTTTATTTAACAAAACTCCTTCTTAATAGACATGGACTAGACATTTTGAGGGAATTATTAATTTTCTTATATGTGAAGATGAGTTTGGTAGTCTTATTTTTTGGAATTGTGTGTTATGTTTTAGGGGCCAAGTGTCACAACGTCTGTAATTTACTGTTAAGGTATCAAACAAAAAAGAAAGTACAGGTAAATAAGGCTGGGCGCTGTGCCTTATACCTGTAATCCTAGTACTCTGGAAGGTAAAGGTGGGAGCATCGATTGACCTCAGGAGTTTGAGACCAGCCTGAGCAAGTGCACAAACCCTGTCTCCACTAAAAATGGAAAAACTAGCTGGGTGTTGTGGGGGGCACTTGTAGTCCCAGCTATTTGGGAGGCTGAGGCAAGAGGATTGCTTGAACCCAGGAGTTTGAGGTTTCAGTGAGCTATGATCACCACTGCACTCCATCCTCGGTGACAGAGTAAGACTCTGTCTCAAAACAAACAAAAATTATAGATAAAGGGAACACAAAAATTTAACTATGGTTGAATCCCTGTGTTGGAGATATGAATGTTATTCATTGTACTATTTTTTCTAATTTTTTTACATTTAAAAGATTTCGACATAAACATTTAAAAGACCCTCTTGCTAATATAAAAGGAACATTCCCATCACTTACCATAGAGAGAAGGTAACTCTGAAAATAAATACATTGGAAATAAAGCAGCGTCTTTACATTCTAGCTAGGTATTGTTGCCTGATTAAAGGATCTGCATCTATTCTCTTTGCAAATCAAGGGGATTAGTAAGAATTAAAGGGATGTTAAAGAAATCTCCCCAAATGATCAAAAGAGAATTGGAAAGGGAATAACTCTTTCATTACATATTTTAATGTTATTTAATGCTATGTCATTGTACCTCTTAAATCACCAGAGGCATTAAGGCTGTATGTAGTTTATCAAATGCTGCCCAAATCACTTCTTCCCCTTTCCTCCCATTAAATCTGCCCTTCAAAATCCTAATCCAGGGTCACTCCAATTATTCATCTTCATAGTCTCAGGCTATTTTGGCACTAGAGTTAGAACACTTATTAGTCAGGTCTTAAGGTAGGAGACAGAAACTGTTCTAGAGATTTCCAGCAGAAAGAGCCTTGATACAAGGAGTTCGATGCTTATAAAATTGTGCAGATATAAAGGGAGAGAGGTCAGGGCACCGTCGAACTTTTGGATTCACAATCACACTTGGAATTCAATTGGAAGGAATTGCTTTCTCTGTTGCCATTTCCAGCCCTGCCTCAAATCCAGATAGAGGGTGACCAGACTACAGAACATGCTTAAAACCCCCCAAATGATAAGCATGCTGACCCACTGCCCCTACCACAGAAGATGGCTTCTGCCTCCCTTCCCAATTCTAACATCATACCAGGGCATCTCATGGCAGAGCTTTAATTATCTATTGTAGGAGAGTTTGAGAAGTGTGACTTTTAGCCTGCTAGTCCCTCTCATACGTGGGAATGGATGCCAAGTACAAACAACACATAACTGGGTGGCCTAGGTCACACCAAAGTCATGGTCTCCCACATTCAGCTGGGTCTTCACTGCCACCATCACAGTCTTATGACTATATTCTATTCTCTGTTCTCTCAAATTTCCCTTAATAAGTAGTCCCATTAGACTGTGTATGTTAGAGTAATTGTTTAAAAATTTAGTCTTACTATTTTTTCTTTTGCTATGCTTTATAAATTTTAGCATTCAATCCCTTCATCCTAAATTAGCCACAACAACTTGAAGATGTTAAATAATAGATACTGCATGATGGGTGGCACCAGCCTCTGTAGTCTCAACTATTCAGGAGGCTAAAGCAGGAGGATCCCTTGAGCCTAGGAATTTGGGGCCAGCCTAGGCAGCATAGCAAGATCTCGTCTCTAAATAAAATAATGTGTAAAATAACAGCTACAGACTAACCACCACTACTTTATTCTCAATAGTTAATATATTTTTAAAGCTAGATTGCAAAGGCAGAATTTGCAAATACATAAGAAACAGCAGATCCTCCTCTTCATGTATAAAGAACAGAACAGTGACTTTTATGCACTTTTATGCAACTGCTTGCAGTTGACTTAATTGGGGGCAAATTTCTGCTCTAACAGCAGAAATGCAGTTAGAGGACTGGCAAAAGAATTAACATTGTTATACTTTAAAACTCACTTTTTTTTTTTTTTTTTTGAGGTAGAGTCTCACTGTGTTCCACTGGGCTAGACTGCTGTGGCATCATAGCTCACAGCAACCTCAAACTCCTGAGCTTGAGCAATGTCTTGCTCAGCACCCTGAGTAGCTGGGACTACAAGTACCTGCCACTATGCCTGGCTAGTTTTTCTATTTTTATTACAGACGGAGTCTTGCTCTTGCTCAGGCTGGCCTTGAGTTCCTAAGCTCATGCAATATACCTGACTCAGCTTCCCAGCATGCTAGGGTTATAAGCATGAGCAACTGTGCCCAGCCAAAACTCATCATTTCTAATACTTTTTTTTTTTTTGAGACAGAGCCTCAAGCTATACCCCTGGGTAGAGTGCCATGGCATCATAGCAGCTCACAGCAACCTCCAACTCCTGGGCTCAAGCGAGTCTCCTGCCTCAGCCTCCCAAGTAACTGGGACCACAGGTGCCCGCCACAATGCCCTGCCATTTTTTCGCTGCAGCCGTCATTGTTGTTTGTTGGGCCCTGGCTGGATTCGAACCCAATACCTTAGGTGTATGTGGCTAGCACCTTAGCTAGCGCCAAGCCCATTTCTAATAATCTTAACTTCCCCATTCCTTAGCTTTGTTCTTCCCCCTTTGCAGCTTGCCATGTGCTATAAAGGAGTGGATTTCCCGAGGAAGTGGATGAAGTCCCATCCCCTTCCCGTCTCATACTGGATCTTGCCATCTGGAGGTAGAGGAAAGTGAAGCAGACAGTGACGGAAGCACCTCTCCACCTTCCAAATACTCTATTGGAAGTTTTTCTTGGACTCATCAGCCGTGGGATATAAAATGTGGGTGAGTTATTCTATTTTGTAAAAACACGTTCTTTTCTCTTCACACGGGTTAACCCTTGAGGATTACACGGTGCTACTGCACAGAGCTGTATCTTTGGTGTCTCTGTATGTGCTGTCTAAGCCCCATCGTTAACGTTAATAACAGCAAGAGGAAAAATTCCTTCCGAGCTTGATGACCCAACTCTAGCAAAGAGGCACCTGCTGTCATGATGACACTTTTGCACAATCAGTTTCTGCCTGTAGCTTCTCTCATGCCAAACACCAAAAATAGAAAACAAAATAACGAGGTAAAGAACATTATCGTTACTTACGATAGTTAATGGATAGAAGGCTATCGAACCAGCAGATAGTAACGCCCTGAAGAAAATGTTAGCTTCTAGAAATGAGGCTCGGGGAATGGATGGAAGTTGCTATTATTCATCCTCCTGTGTGATTTGGAGATAGCTTACTTATGAAATTAAAGTGCCAGGAAGCAACAACCCTAAAATGTAACTAATGTCAGATAAGATGTAATCTAGGAAATTGTAATATGTCCATCACGCGGTAATGTGGTAATGGCAGTAGCTTTTGGTGGCTGATAAGGAATATTGAAAAAGGTGCCAGAGTGAGAGAGTGACAATCTCCAGTTTCTCCAGCAGTGACTGGGGTGTGCATGCCCTGACCGTCCAGTTAAGTGTCCTCTTTTGGAGGCAGCCGTACCACTGTGTGGTGGTGAAGGGTGAGATGGGCGACCACAGCCAGAAGCTGCTCCTAATGCCCTTCCTGCTCCTCTTAATCTGCGCCTGTACTTCACCAGCCAGTGCTTGGGTCATCTTAATTGGATTTCCCAAGTTAATTTTCCTGCTGGGAGCAGAAGGCTCCCAGCAGCTTAGAAAGCAGAAGCAGGTATAAAAACAAACTGGTCAGAACCTTGACCCTGCCGCATACAGGATTTGGGGGCAGTGGGTTTCAGTCACCTCTCCCTATACATTCTCTCATTTGTAATATTTCCCACATGGAATTTTTTTTGTGAAGCATATACCAGCTAATGTATTTGAAAAGCTAAGTTTTGTCTCCCCCCACCCCATTCAACAGTTTGGCAATTCTCTTTTTCTGTGTAAATCAGTGTTTTTGAACCATTTTGATCTCCCTGCGCACTTGAACCTATAGTTAAATTTCTGTGGCTTAAATTATGTTGATAAAAAAAAAAAGAGAGTTTTAAAGAAAAGGATATACTCACTATGCTTTGAACTTCTTTGAAAATAATTTAATTAATGGTCTTCAACAATTTTCATGGTGTGTCTGAGAGAGGATCTTAGATGCCTGCCCGTGTGCTGCAGCCCTGGTTAAACATCACGGGGTAAATGAACACATGTGCACTCGGGCTTTGCTCCTCCGTTGTTTTCCTCCTCACTCGCACACACATTGATGCAGCAGGTGTATATGAAGTGAACTTGATGTGAGCATGGGGGGTTGAACTTGAGCACTCAGGGACGACTGCCTGTCTGCAGGGAGCCACCGCGTGACTTGACCGTTGTAAAGCAAGATGAAGGCCTTTGGTCCCTATGCTGGCCTCCCGTTCCTGGGGCCGGACTTCCCTCTGGACCCCTTTTCTGAGCATGCTGGCGTTTCCTCTGTGCTTTCTCTGAACTCTGCACACTTCCTGCAGAGACAGGTCCGGGTGGAGGTGGAGAGTGTGGGTTCTCGGGCTGGGTTACCAGTGTCTGAATCCTCACCACTGACTGGTGATCACTCCCTCAGCCCTCTTGGTAAAAGGGGGATCCGCTGCCTAGTACTCAACTCCTAAGGTTGTTATGCAAATGATCATAGGTTTATGCAACATTTCTCTGTGCCTGTGAGAGTGTAGGACCTTGCCTGGCACATGCCGGGAGGTGCCATGAAGAGTTAGCTATCGTTACAGTAAATGGCACCGTATGCAGTTCTGCTTTTGTGGGGCAGAAACAGCACGATGCAGGTAACTTCGTTTGGTCCAACCCCATACCAGCCGCCTTGTGCTTCTGCTCTTTGCTTCATGCTTGTCCCTGGAGTTGGGGTTGCTGGCAGTACCTGCTAGCTCGCTGGGAGTGTCTGCATGCGTCTACCTTACCCAGGTGACTTCCATGACAAGATCAAGGTCAGGGCAACTTTGACTTGGGACCGTTTAACGATAGAGCACGCGAGGCTGTCATCGTTGTGTCCTGCCCAGCGCAGTTCCCTGTGCAGGGTGGTGGTGAGGGTGAGCAGGCGGCTCACAGGCACAGGCTGATTCCGCTGTTGCAGAGAGACTGCCCTGGATGAGTTAGCCACCAGAGGTTGGCCCTGGCAGGAGGCCAGCTCAGCAAGCCTGGCTGTCATTTGAGTACCTAATCCTTGCTCTGCACTCCCTGTCAGCTGCCTGATGGCTGCTCTCTCACTGGGAACAGAATCTTATCCCTGGGCAGTGGTCTTGACCTTGCGGTTTGTCTCCTCAAGTCTCATGACCAAGTTGTTAAAATATCTCGCTGAACAGAATAGTGAGTCTGGGCCTATGCCTCTCAGGGGCCAGGCAAATTAGTGACAACAGTTACCAAAAAAAAAAAAAAAAAAAAAAAAAGAAAAGAAAGAAAAGAAAAGAAAAGAAAAAAGCAAAGTCTAAATGGAATTTTTTTTTTGTTTTTTGCACACAGAATGGGTCTTTACTTATAGACACCAGAGAACTCCCAGCCATGACCTGGTGTTTGTCAGGGAGAAGCAGAAGCCTGACACAGTAGTTCATTTTACTTATTTTCATTTTTTATTTTATTTAATTAATTAATTTATTATTTATTAATTTTTTTGGAGACAAAGCCTCAAGCTGTTGCCCTGGGTAGAGTGTCATGTCATCATAGCTCACAGCAACCTCCAACTCTTGGACTCAAGCCATTCTCCTGCCTCTGCCTCCCAAGTGGCTGGGACTACAAGCACCTGCCACAATGCCCTACTATTTTTGGTTGTAGCTATCATTGTTGTTTGGTGGGCCTGGGCTGGATTTGAACCTGCCAGCTCTGGTGTATGTGCCACAGGCACCGAGCCTTATTTTATTTTTTGAGAGAGTTTTGCTCTGCTGCCCAGGCTAGAGTGCAGTGACATGATCATAGCTCACAGCAACCTTAAACTCTTGGGTTCAAGTGATTCTCCTGCCTCCAGCTCCAGAATTATCTGCTGGCTCTGTGGGAGTGGGTTATAGACACATACCACCTATGCTTGGCTGATTTTGTCTGGTTTTGGTAGTGACAGGATCCCAGTCTTGCTAAGGTTCATCTTGAACTTCTGAGCTTGTGTGATCTTCCCACCTCTGCTTGCCGGAGTGCTAGGATTGCAGATGTGAGCCTGGCCCTGACACAGTTCATTGAGTTCAGCGTTTTCCCTTGATACTCCCATACCAGTCTCTGGAGAACATGAGAGTCTTATTTATCTTTTACATCAGCAGGGCTGAGTATTATATTTGGCACAAAATATGTGATCAAAGAATATTTACCCAGTGACTGAAAGGCAGGTGCTCAGTAAATGCCCGTTGGCTATTGCCTGTGATGCCCGGCGTAATTACCTTCTCTCTTGACTTTGACCCTGGTAACTCTTGGGTGTGTGGCCTGGGAGACCAAATGGTAGTTGGGTTGTACTTCCTCCCAGTTCATGAGTCAATATTCTCCAAGCATGTGGTGCTCAGAGAACTGACTTGGGGCTTCACGTCCCCTCTTCTGAGGCCACTTTGGCAGCTCCGCAGACTTTTCCTCTTCACGGAAAGGTAGGATACTGGGGAGAGCGAGAGAAGGGTCCATCTCAGTGTGGCCTTTACTCCCTACATCCTTCTCTGTCCAAGTCCATGTCTACAAGGAGTGGAACCATTAATTCTCCCAACAAGTATTCATT
The DNA here is from genome assembly GCA_963575145.1 of Galago senegalensis. NCBI lineage: Eukaryota > Metazoa > Chordata > Mammalia > Primates > Galagidae > Galago > Galago senegalensis. The sequence goes on along the minus strand of CAUYTI010103796.1, from coordinate 7,647 downwards.
GAGCTCTTACTGTGTGCCAGGATATATAGGGAGTTAAAAAGAAGTGGCCTCTTCTCTCATATAGCCTAGAGTGAATGAATTTTGGATTTTGAGTATTAAGAGAGCCCATGTAAGGTAATGGGGTCAGGGGAGCAAACTGAATCAAAATAACCGTCACCAAAGACAACCTTCCAGAATAACAATGCATGCATTATATTCACATTGCATTTGTCATTCTCAATTTTAGTTCTTATAAAACTATATCTGTTTCTAGTTTTCAGCTCCAGGAGATACTTGAAATAATATATATATTTTTTTTGTTAGAAAGCACTTTGGGGCTGGGCATGGTGGCTCACCCCTGTAATCCCAGCACTTGGGAGGCCAAGGCGAGTAGATTGCCTGAGCTCACAGGTTTGAGACCAGCCTGAGCCAGATCAAGACCTCGTCTCTTAAAAAAAAAAAAAAAAAAAAGAAAGAAAGAAAAAGAGCCCTTTGGAGGCCAATCACAGTGGCTCATGCCTTATAATCCTAGCATTCTGGGAGGCCAAGGTGGGAGGATTTCTTGAGTTCAGGAGTTTGAGACCAACCTGAGCAAGATCAAGACCCCATGTCTATTAAAAATAGAAAAAATTAGCCAGATGTATAGTGGGTACCTGTAGTCCTAGGTACTTGGAGGCTGAGGCAGGAGGATTGCTTACAGTCAGGAGTTTGAGGCTGTTGTGAGCTAGGCTGATGCCATGGCACTCTATCCTGGGCAACAGAGTGAGATTCTGTTTCAGTAAAAAAGAGAAAGAGAGAGAGAAAAGAAAGTACTTTGGAGCATGTTATGAACTGAATTGAGACCCCCCCCCACTAAAATTCATACATTGAGCTATTGAATTTCTAATCCCCAATGTGACTGTGTTTGAAGATAAGTCCTTTAACGAGGAGATTAAGGTTAAATGAGGTTATAAGGGTGTATTCCTTATGAGGACTGGTGTTTTTACAAGAAGAGGAGGATATACCAGGGTTGTATATGCACAGAGGAAGGACCATGTGAAGACAGAATGAAAGGCTCGGTGCCTGTGGCTCAAGTGGCTAAGGCGCCAGCCACATACACCTAAGGTGGCAGGTTTGAATCCAGCCCAGGCCCGCCAAACAATGATGGCTGCAACCAAAAAATAGCTGGGTGCTGTGGTGGGCACCTGTGGTCCCAGCTACTTGGGAGGCTGAGGCAGGAGACTCACTTGAGCCCAGGAGTTGGAGGTTGTTGTGAGCTGTGATGCCATGGCACTCTACCCAGGGGGACAGCTTGAGGCTCTGTCTCAAAAAAAAAAAAAAAAAAAAAGATAGAATGAGACGGCAGCAGTATGCAAGCCAGGAAGAGAGCCCTCACCAGAGCCCAGCCAGGTTGGTACTTTGGTGTTGAACTTCTATCCTCCAGATCTGCAAGAAAAGAAGTCTGTGTTGTTTAAGCCCCCCGTTCTGTTTCATTTTGTTATGGCAGCTAGAGCAGATAAATACAGAACAGTTTTAATTTTTCCTTTAGTGCTGATTGAGAAACAAATTATAGAATGCCTTTTTCTCTACAAAATTCATTGAGTTTCAAAGGGTATGTACTAATACCTTTAAGGTCACTCACTCAACCTAAGTATCAGATAATAGATGCAACTCAGAGCCTTTATCAAAAATGCTAACGTTTCCCCCAGGGTTTCCTCCATCTCTTTGAGTCTTTCATAACAACTACGTTTGGAAGTAAAGATACAATTCCCACACCTTATATGTATTTTCAGTGGTGTGTAATTCATGCTGATCTAATGCATGAGCACAGATTTTATTTATCCACCCTACAGTGGGATCAGGGACAGACACAGGGGAGCGCTCGGTGAATAATGTGATTGTACTCAAATAGCATCTGTTCCCCAAAGTCAGGCCGTTCAGCCCTGCCACAGGAATTGAGGGGGCTGGGTCCCACACACTGCCCGATTCTGACTAGCTCCTCTTAATTTAGTTCTCATATGTATCGATACATATTTATATAATGCTATGTATATTCAATCAGTATTTGTTGAATCAAATTATGCAAATGTGTGCTCAACCATAGTATAACAATGATGCCGCCGGGATAGCAGCTCTCCAGTCACTCTGCAGGGCCTGTGCGCGCCCCTCCTGAAGAACGCTAAGCTGGGAGGTAGCCGAACAATCACAGCTTTCATTTGTTGTTGGGGAAAAATATGTATAAGCAGAAATGTGGGATTTCATTTGTTTTGACGCCTTGTGGGATGTGTTTTTGAAAAGGTGTTTTGAAAAAGTGCGGTGTCATCTCCCATTGATCTTATTTTGGGGTCCCCTAGAATGTGCAGGGACAGTGAAAGATGGGCCGTCTTTCACGATCTCTTTATCCGCTGGTGGCGCTTCTCTAACTGCACGGCAGATGCTCCATCATCTTCTCTTTCTCTCCTCTGTCAACTTGTCCTAGACGTCTTCCTTTTCATCTCTCCCTCTTTCTCCTCCTCCTTTTCTTATCTTTTAAACACCTTTCTAGTTGCTTTCATTTGGGAAAATGAAGAAACAGGTACCTGTTGGTCCCACTCGAGGGCAAGTAAATGTGTCCTGGGATTGGCAGGAGATGGCCATCTGCTTAATGACATTGCGGGGACAACCGCCTCTCATTATGTACCCTACCCTGCGTGTGGGAGGAACAGCAACAAAATCAAAGCAGGAATACCCATAACTTTCTCCTGAACGTTCAGGGAAGACTCTGTTTCTTTCTGCTGGCTTGGCTGCCCCCGTTCAGGCTGATGAGTGGAGGAAGACTGGGGTGATTTGTTCCAAAAAAAGGCACAAGCAACTTAAGGAGGGAAGGGGATTTAAATGGGTTCAGAATTTAAATGGGTTTTGCTCTATTTTTCTTAAAACATCTTCTTTTTTTTTTGGGTCCCCCTTTTTAATCAAGAAAGCCCAAGAACAGATTCAAATTACTTTTCAATTATTTTAGGAGGTCACACTGGTATTTCTCTTGATCTGTGTATTCAGGTACTTGGTAAAAATGGCATGGTTATGGCTGTTTCAAATAGGAAAGATTTTTTTTCCCCTCACTATTCAGCCGTTGTGCCTTATGCTAGGCAAAATAAATGTGGATGTACAGAGGGAGCCAAAAAAATGTATGCATATTTTAAGAGAAAAAGCTGTCTTATTCATGCCTGTCGCGTGGTGACATTAGTATTCATGTGCTTAATCCTGTCTTTTGAGTGAACATCATACTACTCATTGCTACTGTAATTCAGTTCAACTTCAAAAAGTAATACATAGATAACATGGTTTAAACTGTGTATACTTTTTGGGGGCATCTCTGCTTTGTGATAAGACACCAAGATTTTTCTTTCTTTCTTTTTTTTTTTTTGAAACAGAGTCTCACTGTGTTGCCCCTGGCTAGAGTACCATGGTGTCATAGCTCACAGCAACCTCAAACTCAGGCAATTCTCCTGCTTCAGCTTACTGAATAGTTAGGACTACTTATAGGCATCCACCACAACCCCTGGTTAAATTTTCTATTTTTAGAGACGTGGGGTCTCGCTCTTGCTCAGACTGGTCTCAAACTTCTGAGCTCAAGCAGTCCACCTGCCTCAGCCTCCCAGATTCCTAGGATTACAGGTGTGAGCCCCTGAGCCTAACCATTCCCAGATTTTTCAAACGTCAGTGGCTAGCAGCAGATCAAGACTTTCTCCGAAGTGGTAGCCCTGTATTTCTGGCTGTCGCCAGGCCCCATTGTCACTTTGAGTGCTGATTCCCTGGTTACGGGGCTCACAGACCTGCCAAGGTAAAGCAAAGAGGTTTGGGACATGGGAAAGTTGGAGGCTTGTGGCTAAACTGCTGTACGTAAGATCTGAACAAAGCTGTCTTCTTGGTGAGACACATCTGATATTAAGTTTCCATTTATAGCTAAGAAAAATAAAACACTTTTTTTCCTTCTCTGTGAACCTCAATGGATATGGGGCTTGAAGACTTGGAATTTTTTTAGAGGAAAAGAGGCAGACCCTGAAAAGTGGTAAGCGTGACTTGAGGGTGCAGTGTTCTGTGGTTATTCTCAAGCCTTCCTAAGGTCTGGTTATAAATGGGAAGGCAGGCCTCAGCCCATTTTGGGGGCTGACGGAAGTGGCAACAGTAGGGTAAGAGGATCTGGTCTAAAGATGCCTGTAAGACAGGACAATGGGCTTGAGCCAGATGCTGGTTAGGGTCATGTGACAGCCATGGCAGATTTGTAGAACTTCTCTGCATTCCTCGGGGATCCTAGATGCCTAGAGAGGGGAACTTGGGAAACAATTGGATCTTGGGTAGCTAAACAAATTACTTAGGCAGTAGAAGGAAGTGTAATCTCACAGGATTGAAAAATATGAACCAGCTTGGCACCTGGTGCTCAAGTGGGTAGGACGCTCAGCCACATACACTGAGGCTGGCGGGTTTGAACCCGGCCCATGCCAGCTAAAACAACAATGACAACTGCAACAACAACAACAACAAAATAGCCAGGCATAATGGTTGGCTCCTGTAGTTCCAGGTACTTGGGAGGATAAAGCAAAGGAATCACTTAAGACCAAGAGTTTGAGGTTGCTGTGTGCTATGGCACTCTACTGAGGGTGACATAGTGAGACTCTGTCTCAAAAACAAAAAAAAATCTGAGCCAGATTGGTTATGAAAATAATCTTCAAAGTAAAAATAATTCCCATTTAATAATTGCTTATTATGTCTCTTACTGGTACTACATTTTGTCCTCACAACGACTTTGTGAAACATCATTCCTACTTTACAGATGAGGAAACTGAGGGTCAGAGAGGTTGAGTAGATTACTCAAGGTCACACAGATAGGAAACAGTGGAATCAGAATCTGAACCCCATTGGTTTAATTCTGGAGCCCTCACTGAGGGTACGAATCCTATCTCAGTTGGCATTTTGTGTTTGGTCCTTGAACAGTTTTGAGCACATGGGAGGTGCTTAATAAACCTTTGTTGACTCAATCCCTTTGTCCAGGGGCACTATGTTCTTGTTAGAGGGAAAATGCTATCATGCCTGAGAGAGAAAACAATTTAGAACAAAATACCCAAAGCCAAAAAAGCATGGGCACGTCATTTGGGAAGAACACACATAATCATTCAGCTGACTGGACCCCCTTCGCTCCTTCTCTGCCAGTGAGGAAACCATCGAAAATCAAATTAAGATCAGAAGGTTGCTTGATGAAGGTAGAACCCGGGCGAAGGAAATTGGATTTCCTAGAGGGTAGACTTTCATCACAGGCTGACTGGCCTGATGAAACATCCTCCTTCAGCAAGAACGATGTTTGCCCAGTGGACTTGGTGTTTACGTTGGCCCTCAGCGTCTGTTCTGGTCAGTGCTGGAAAAACACCCAGTGCCTGGCTCTCCTGCGTTCCAGGCTCCGGGGCAACTCTGCTTTCTGTTTGCACTTGTCATTACAACATCCCCCCCCTCCTGGGTTGCCACACTCTTCTCAAATTTCAATTTCCATGTCTACAGTTTATTTATGTGGATTAGAGTGTTGACTCCTCAGGACAGTGGGCACCTTGTCACCTGATCACATATTAGGGGTGCCTCCTCCAGTGAATAGGTGCTTGTTAGCTTAAGCCCATGTGGGTCTGTGTTTTTTTTTTTTCACCTTTTCCTAAAGCTCACATTTGGGCCTTTCTTTGAAACGATGGCCCTCTGAACAGGTTAAGGTGAATTCCTCCCATCCTCTGTCTATTTAGCTACCCATCAGTTTCAATATATATATTTAATTCAACTTTTTATTTTGAGATCACCATCTAGGGCACCCAAAAGTTACCCCTAAAGTCACTGTACGTAGGGAAAATGGGAAATTATGGCCAAATGTACTTCTATTTACAAAATATTCTCTACTTGTTGGTCACCTCTTTGTAAAATATTGTGTAAATAAAGGTACGTTTAGCTACAATTTCCCATTTTCCTATGTATGGTGACTTTAAGGGTGACTTTTGGGACACCCTGTCGATTCACATGCCATTGCAAGAAATAACACACAGATCCCCTGTACCTTTTACCTGTTTCTCCCCAAAGTAACACCTTGCAAAACTATGGTGTTCTGTGACAACGAGGATAGTGACATTGCAACAGTCAAAATAGAGAACACTTTCATCTCTCTGAGAATCCCTCATGTTGCATTCTATAGCCACCTCTGCTCCCCTCTTGCCTTTATCCCCTCTTTAACCTCTGGCAACCACTAATCTGTACTCTATTTCTATAATTTTGTCATTTCAAGAATATTGTATAGGCCGAGTATAATAGCTCACACCTGTAATCCCAGAATGTTGGGAAGCCGAGGCAGGAGGATTGACTGAAGCCAGGAGTTCAAGACTACCCTGGGCAACATAATGAGATCCCATCTTTACAAAAAATACAAAGCTTAGCCAAGCGTGGTGGGCATGCCCCTGTAGTCCTAGCTAGCTATTTGGGATGGGGAGGCAGGAAGATCCCTTGAGTTTAGGAGTTGGAGTCTGGGTAACAGAGGAAGAACGTGTCACTAATTAAGAAATAAAAGAAAAAAAGAACATTGGCTAAATTATACAGTATGTGGCCTTTTAGGGTTGGCTTTTGTCATCCATCATAATTCTCTGGAGATCCATCCAAGGGGTTGCCTGAATCAGTAATTTGTTATTTTTATTGCTGAGTAGTATTCTATAATATGCATTTACACAGTTGTTCGCTTACTGAATTCACTTAGTGAAGAATATCTGGGCTGTTTGCAGTTTTGGCTATTACAAATAAAGCTGCTATATAATAAATCCATGCAAGATTTTTGTATGAGCGTAAGTCTTCAATTACCTGAGATAAATTAGTAGGAGTAGAGTTGCTAGGTCTTATGGGAAGCGTGTGTTTAGTTTTTAGTTTAGTTTTTAAAGAAACTGTTAAACTGTTTTCCAGAGTGGCTGTACCATTTTACATTCCCACTGGCAATGTATGAGTGATTCAATTTCTACATATCCTCACAAGCATTTAATGTCACTTTTTTTCTTTAAGAAGGCTCCTGGCTAGAGTACAATGGCATCATCATAGCTCACTGCAACCTCAAACTCCTGGGCTCAAATGATCCTTCTGCCTCAGTAGCTGAGGCAACAGACATGAGCCGCCACACCTGGCTAAATTTTCTACTTTTTTTTTTGCAGTTTTTGGCTGAGGCTAGGTTTGAACCTGCCACCTCCAGAATATGGGGCCGGTGCCTTACTCCTTTGAGCCACAGGCGCCACCCAAATTTTTCTACTTTTTATAGAGACAAGGTCTTGCTCTTGCTTAGGCTGGTTTGTAACTTCTGGCTTCAAGCAGTCCTCCTCCCTTGGCCTTCCAAAGTACTGGCCTTGTTGGATGATTACCCTCAAACAGTAGGTTGTCTGGTGGATCTTGTCATCAGCAGTCTGTGGTTGGGCTACTTTGGACTTTTGATATATTTTTTCTTAAGATTACTTTCTTTTTTTTATAGTCTTTTTTTTTTTTTTTTAGACAGAGCCTCAAGCTGTCCCCCTGGGTAGAGTGCCGTGGCATTACAGCTCACAGCAACCTCCAACTCCTGGGCTCAAGCGAGTCTCTTGCCTCCGCCTCCCAGATAGCTGGGACCACAGGCGCCCGCCACAATGCCCGGCTATTTTTTGGTTGCAGCCGTCATTG
>CAUYTI010103794.1:0-13629 GCA_963575145.1 Galago senegalensis | reverse complement strand
ACAGCCTGGGTGACAAAGTGAGACCCTGTGTCTGAAAAAAGAAAACCCAGACTGCTAAGGAAGAGTAAGCAGGAACCTGACTAGGTTCCTGGTACAGCCTACTTGCATTTTAGTTACTTGGATCTTTTTTTTTTTTTTTTTCTGAGACAGAGCCTCAAGCTGTCCCCCTGGGTAGAGTACTATGGCTTCACTGCTCACAGCAGCCTCCAACTCCTGTGCTCAAGCGAATCTACTGCCTCTGCCTCCCAAGTAGCTGGGACCACAGGCACCTGCCACAATGCCCAGCTATTTTTTGGTTGCAGCCATTATTGTTGTTTGGCGGGTCCGGGCTGGATTCGAACCCACCACCTTAGGTGTATGTGGCTGGCGCCTTAGCCGCTTGAGCCACAGGTGCTGAGCCTCTCTATCAATTTTAAAAATTAACTTAGTGGGATATAGAATTCTGGACTGAAAGTTGTTTTGTTTAGAAGGTAGATGACTATTCTCTTCTGGTTTGAAAAGTTTCATTTGACAAGTCCACTGTCACCCTGATGGATCTGACCCATAGGTCAATTGGCACTTACTCCTGGCTGCCTACAGAATTTTCTCTTTTGTTTTGACTTTGGAAAGATTCATGACAATGTGTCTTGTAGAAGCTCTCTTTGAGTTGAGATGACCTTGGGTTCAATATCACTCTGAAAGTAAGGTGTCAGAATGAAAGAGAAGGGGGGTGAAAGAAAAGAAAGAGAGTCATGGGAGATACGGTATCATTTGGCAGGGTGCTATGGCCACACCCACGACTCTAGGACCTTGAGGAGCCAGGTTGAGCAGGTCACTCAAAGTCAAGCGGTCTTTACTAGCCTGTGATAAAGCAAACCTCCACATCCACAAAATATGGAAAGAGAAAATAAAACAAAAAATAAGAAAAAAAATTAAATATTCATACTCTTGATTGAAAAATGACCAGAATTCCAAAATAAGGCAAGCTTAAAACAAAGTTTATTGAAGAAAAGAGTTTACAGAGTAAGAAAGTATAAAAAGCAGAATCCATTTGCCATAGACAGTTAATAGGCCTTAATTGCTAAGGCAAGTGGGCAAAGAGGCCTTGAATATGGCTGGGAGTTCTCTTTTATGTTGGCTGGGTTCGGACTACCTTGTGGTTCAGAGATCATCTTGGAACCAGAGTCTTGCTGTGTATGTGGACCTCCTATGAGCCTCCTGAAAGCCCCCGGAGGAATGTAGGCCACACAATCAGTCTTTAAACTATTCAGTCTTAAAACTGTTGTGCCTATATCAACTACAGACAAGAGAAGAGTTTTCAATGGAAATTTTAAACAAGTGAGTTCAAAACCTTTAAGTATTTCTTTAAAGAACTATAACAGGAGATGTTTAGCTGCCCCAGCTATGTTTGAACCCATCATCCTTGGTGTATGTGGCTGGCACGGTAACCACTGTGCTATGGGCATTGAGCCAGTTCAGTGGTCTTTAGACAGAGAGGGCCTGCTCTGAGGAATTTTTTTTTTAACCTGGGCACTTGATGGAGTTACCTTGGGAGAGCTTGGGTGAGCAAGTGATCTTGAATAGCACCCAGGGGCCAGGACTGAGCCACCAGGCAGAGGGGAGTTGTCGTTGCTCAGCTGCTTGCTGGACACAGCCATTATGGAAGACCTGTCTTGCAGAATCAGCCCACAGGGTCCTACTGCAAGGCCAGTTCTGGGCCTGGTAAGCTGGGCAGCCACCTATAGGGAGACTTGAGTGACACATGCTTTCCTGGGAAAGCCACTGCATGGCCAAAGGACACAGTTTGGAAAAGTCAAGGCATGTCTGTTAAACAGAATATCGAGAGCTTCAGGCTCCCAACCCTGCAGTGATTGAGGATAAAGAAATCAGGAGATGAGACTAGGTCCCTTCGGCAAGGTAAAGGCTACCAGCCCCAATCTTAAACAGCCATATCAGTGTTGTGATTATTATCTCATACCCCAGAACATCACCTGTTGTCCAGGCAATATATGGCAATACACACACACACACACACACATCATAGGGAAGATATAGGTATGGATATATAGATACATAGATGTGGAAGTGGGCTCTTGTTTCTTCTCAGGCTGGTAAAGAGTTCCAGCCTTACCTTGGGGGATGACCCAACCCAGCCCACCAGAGGCTGGGAACCATAGATGTGGGTCAAAGCACAAAGGTCACACTGTGTGGATGGTGGCAAAAGTCTGCTCTCTGGTCAGCCTCATTTCTGGCCAGAGAAGGTGGGAGCAGCAGCATAGGGCCAGGGCAAGTGTGAGGGCCTCTCCATTGAGTGGTCACACTGGGACACAGTGTGCAGCTTACAACACAGAGCAAGCCAGCACTCTCAGGCTAGAACAAGGCCTACTGTCAGCCCTTTGCTTAAAAACTGCAGGTGCTCTCCTCTCATCTGAAGATAGACCCAGAGGTTTACAAGTTTTCTAAGCTTTTGATAATGTGAAGCTTCAAGTTAAGAGGATGATGTTCAGCACACTACAACTATGTAATTTTTGGTGTATGTATGTAATATTTAAAGTTGAAAAACAATCTCAAAAGCAAAGATATTAACGCTTACTAGAAAAAAAAAGACAAAAAAAGAAAGAAAGAAAGAAAAGCCAAAGCATTATGTGTCTTGTCAGCCTTAAGCCGGCTCCTCACCATGCTGTGCGACAACTACCCAGCTGGCAGAGTCACGTGGATGGAGCCAGGAGATGTTGGCCACATGCTGTGGTCCTGGGAGCCCAGACTTGGTATCTTGTTTGAGGAAGACCTGGAGTGACTGGTGGGCTGTGCGTCCCAGTGCATTGTTCACATGGTGATGTGAACTGCTTACAATATCTATAGAAAGTGCTGTGTGATTAAACTTTTTTTACTTGCATTTTTTTGACTGGCTCATTAACATGACAAAGTGACACCATTAAACCTGCCTCTGCCATTCAAAAATAGTTGAATATATATAAAATATTCAACAATTTCCCCCTAGATTTCTCTTTTTCTTTCCTTCTTTTTTGAAATTATAATTTTTCAGTGTTTTTTTTTTTAGTCAATTGTAAGGGCTCCACTTTTGGTAGTTTTTTTGCTCTTCTTATTCTTATTTTTCTTCACAATTTTATCCTTTAAGTTTTTCTTTCCTGTTTGTTTGTTTTGTTCTGATTTATAGTATTTTTCACTTTCCATTTTTACTTTCTTCAATCACAAGGCCTCCATTTTTGCTACTGTGTTTTTTTTTTCTTTTTACTCTTTCTGCCCTTTCCATCTCACTCATTTTCTCTCTTTTATTGCAAAGATTTTTCTACTTTTCTTATCTTTCCCACATAAATTTCTCAAATAACAGCTAAGATATACCCCCCTTAAAAATATTATATAATTCTTATTTTCAATTCTCTTCATATATTTTATTATTATTATTTCTTTTTTCTGATCTGTGTTATTCTTTGTAAATCAATATTTCATTTATGGGATGGAGCCTCACTCTGAGGCCTGGGCTGGGGTGCCACAGCATTGCCTTCTGCAGAACCAAATAAGGGATGAAAGATATGAAGAATATAGAAAGGATATCACAGAGCTTAAGGTATTGAAGAAGTCAGTCAGGGAACTTAAAGATGTAGTAGAATTTATCAAGAACAGATTAGACCATGCTAACAAATAATTTCAGAGCTAGAGTATAAAGCTCTTGAAAAAACATAGGCAGTTAAAGAGATAGAAAAGAGGAGAGAGAAAGCAGAATGTTCACTGAGAGAATTATGAGACTTCATGAAGTATTCAAATATATGAATTATAGGTATCCCAGAAAGTACAGAAGAAAACCCCCCAACCCAAAATGGAAGTCCTACTATAGGATATCATGAATGAAAAATTCCCAAATAATAGCTAAGGACACAATAATTAAAGCAAACAGACCACCTTCAGAATGGGAAAAGATATTTGCATGTTACAAATCTGGAAAAGGCTTGATAACCAGAATCTACAGAGAAATCAAATTGATCAAGAAAAAAAGAGCAAACAATCCCATTGTCATTGGGCAAGCCATATGAACAGAACCTTCTCCAAAGAAGACAGAATGGCCATGAAAAGTGCTGACCATCTCTAACCATCAGAGAAACGCAAATCAAAACCACTCTGAGGTATCACCTAATCCTAGTGAGAAGGAACCACAACATAAAGTCCCAAAGCTGCAGATGCTGGCAAGGCTGTGGTGAAAAGGGAACACTTTTACACTGTTGATGAGATTTCAAACTAATATAGCACTTTTGGAAAGAAGTATGGAGAATCCTGAAAGAACTACAAGTAGACCTTCCATTTGATCCTGCAATCCCATTACTAGGTATCTACCCAGATGAAAAAGAATCATTTTACCATAAGGACATTTGTAGTAGAATGTTTATCACAGCTCCATTCACAATTGCTAAGATGTGGAATCAACTCAAGTGCCCATTAACCCATGAATGGATTAATAACCTATGATATATGTATACCATGGAATACTATTCACCATAAAAATGATGGAACTTTACACCTTTTGTCTTAACTTGAATGGAGCTGGAGAACATTCTTCCTAGTAAAGTATCATGAGAATGGAAAAGCAAGTATCCAATGTACACAATACTAATATGAAGCCAGTAGATGAACAAATACATGCCCACACAAGAGATAAATACAATTAAACTCTAGTGGTGGTGGGGTGAGAACAGAGGGGGGACATTATGAAATATTTTCACACATGGGGTGAGTTTCACGGAAAATAAAAATGAAAAAAAAATCTGTGCCTCTAGTACCAGCTACGCAGGAAGCTGAGGCAGACAGATTGCTTGAGCCCAGGAGTTCAAGGCTGTAGTGTGCTGTGATTATGCCTGTGAATAGCCATTGCCCTCCAGCTGCAGTCTAGCCTAGGCAACATAGTGAGATGGATATATTATCTTCTCCTACCTTTAAGGGATGGTTGATAGCTCCTTTTACTGAACAGTTTCAACTTTCTTCTCATCCTTCTCTTTCATGTTAGAGACTTTTCCTCAAATGTCTCATGATCTGTTTGAATATCTTCACTTAACTCTCTGTTGCAATATGAGATTCCTAACCTCAATTATGCCTAGAGTTCTCATTCCAGAGCCCCTCTATTTTACTCTCTCCTGAGAAGAATTCTTAACTCTTTTTTCAGGGCACAGGAGATAAATCATCCAGTTAACAGAGTGAAAGGGGATTTGAAAATCTAAGTTCTTAAATAGACTTCTGCACAATCTTATGGACTGATCCAAAATTCACCATACATAGGGAAAATGGGAAATTGTAGCTAACTGTACCTTTATTTTCATAATATTTCTCACAAAATATTTACAAAATATATTCTCTGTGTGTTGGCCACCTCCTTCCACACACACATGAAGTCTTCTTTCCCACTCATGATGAACATTTTCCAAGATAACTGTTTTATGCAAGTTTTTTAGCTTTCTTATGTATGTAGACTTTTGGAACACCTGTATATTTAGTCCTGCTTTTATCACCACTTGCAGAAGTACCTGAAGTATCCCAATGACTTTTTTTTTTTTTGAGGAAATAGAGAAGTTCATCCTAAAATTCATATGAAATCATAAGGCACCCCAAATAGCCAAATCAATTTTGGTATGATCTAAATTGGAGGATTCACACTTTCCTATTTTAAAACACAATATTAAATATAAAATTACAATAATTAAAATACTTTGGTACTGGCATGAAGATAGATAAGAGAATTGGTAATTCATAAATGAATCTAACATTTATCTGTGGTCAATTAATTTTTCAGAAGGGAGCCAAGATGATTTAATCACAAAAGAATACTCTTTTCAAGAGATAGTGATTTTTATTGAACTATTACATGACTGAAAAAAAGAGTGCTTTGACACTCAGATATGTCCATGCAAAATGTTGAAGTTGGACCCCTACCTCATACCATATGCAAAATTAAAATAAACCATGTACCTAAGCACTAAAAATATAAAAGCTCTTAGAAGAAAATATAGGAATATGTCCTTATGACTTTGGATTTGGCAATGGATTCTAAGATATCACACCAAGAGCACAAGCATCCAGAGAAAAAAATAGATAATTGGACTTTAACAAAATTAAAAACTTGTACATCAAAGAACATCATGAAGAAAGTGAAAAAGATGATCTATAGAGAAAATATTAGCAAATCGTATTGCTGATAAGGCTCTCATATCAAAGATAATAAACAATTTTTATAACAAAAAGGCAAATATTAGCTCATACTTGTAGTCCCAGCTATTAGGGAGACTGAAGCAAGAGGATCACTTAAGCCTAATCTTTGTGGTTCAGTGAGCTTAGATCATGCCACTGCACTCTAGCCTGGTTGACAAAAAATACCCTGTCTCAAGTAAATAAATAAATAAATAGAACAATAATGCAATTAAACCATGAACAAAGGACTTAAATAGACATTTTTAAAAAAATAAAAGATATATAAAAGCCAAGAAACACGTGAAAAGGTGCCCAACATGATTGGTTATCAGGGAAATGCAAATAAAAAACCATAGTGATTCCTGGTTAGTATAGTGGTGAGTAAAAAGAAAAAAATAATCACAGTGATATGACATTTTACACCCATTAGGATAGCTACAACAAAAAATAAAACAGAGAAAAACCAGAAAAACTACTTTTGGCAAGGATATGGAGAAACTAAAACCTTGTACCTTGCTGGTGGGAAAGTTAAATGATGCAGCCACAGTTGAAAACAGTTTGACAGTTCCTTGAAAAGTTAGTTAAACAGAATTACCATATGATTAGGCAATTCCACTCCTTGGCATATCCCCTCAAAAATGAAAACAGGTACTCAAAAAAAAAATACTGGTACATTAATGTGGATAGGAGCAGTATTATATTGGCCAAATGTCTATAAATAGACAAGTGGATTTAAAAAGTGGTATACCAATACAATGGAATATCTTTTATTTGCAAAGAAGTATGAAGTATTGATGCATACTAGAATTTATATTAACCTCACGTTTTACCACTAAATTTTTTAGCTTATTTTTTTATTTGTATATACTGATGGAGTACAAGTGCAACTTTGCTATATTGATATATTGTAGAAAATTTTATACATACATTGCCGTGTAGTCAGGGCTTTTAGTGCATTCATCACTCGAGTAATTCATGTTGTACTACCAAGCCACTTTCCAACATCAACTCACTCCCACTTCCCTGTCCTCTGAGTCACCATTGTTCATCATTCCACAATTTGCTTCCATGTATACACATTATTTAGCTCTTCCTTATAAATGAGAACATGCAGCATTTGTCTTTCTGTGTCTTGAGTTGTTTCATTTTAATAATGACCTCCAGATCCAACCATGTTGCTGTAAAAGACATGATTTTATTCTTTTCTATGGCTAAATATTATTCCATTGTATATATATATATATACCACATTTTCATCATCCAGTCTTTCAATTTAGGTTGATTCCATATTTTTACTATTGTTAAAAGTGCTGCAATAAACATATATGATGCAGATATCTTTCTTACATATCTATTTCTTTTCCTTTGGTAGATGCTCAGTAGTGGGGTTGATGAATCGTATAGTAGCTCTACTTTTAGTTCTTCAAGAAATTGCCATACTATTTTGTGTAGAGGATGTCACTTAGTAATTCCCAGTCCCACCAACAGTATATAAAAGTTCCCTTCTCTCCATATACTCTCCAAAATCTGTTATTTTTTGTCTTATGAGTAACAGGCATTCTGATTGGTGAAGGATGATCTCTCATTGTGGTTTTTATTTGCATTTCCCTGATGATTAGTGACGATGAACATTTTTTTCCATAGGCTTGTTCATAGTCAATTCATTTGTCTTCTTTTGAAAAATGTCTATTTATGTTCTCAGCCCAATTTTCAATGTTGTAAATGAGTTCAGTTCTTTATAAATTTTGGACATTTGGAGTGTTTTGTAAATTTTGGACATTTGTCTTCTGTTGGATGTATAGTTTTCAAATAATTTCACCCATTTCACAGGTTGTATGTTGTATAATCATACATGTATAATCAAACTCAGTTGATTATTTCTTTTGTTGCAATTAAGTGCCATTTGTCTACTTTTGGTTGTCTGTGCTCTTGGTCATAAATTATTTGCCTAGACCCATGTCCAGAAGAATTTTCCCTGGTTTGCTTATGCATTGTGAGTCATTATGAAAGTTTTCAGATACACAAAAATCAAGAAACATAAAATCTGCGTGGATAGAAACAAATGAAGCCCTCCAGCAACACTGATAAGCCAAGCAAGTTCATGGGTGAATCAGAAAGGACACTGTCGACTATGTTTCTTGGAAGTGAAATAATGGACCATAACACAGTTTGTCTCAAAACTTTTGTAGTGACCTATGTAGTATTTTTATAGTATCAAGACTTACAATCAAACCACTAAATCTACAAATGTATCACCATCAGCCCCAAGCATTTCTTCCTTATTCCTGTTATCTAAACCTCACCCACAACCTGTACTTAATTTATTTTTGGCAATCTCAGCATCTTGCTATATTGATTAGCACCAGATGTTGATGTATTTCCAGCCATTCTCTATCTACTGGCTCCATGTTGTGAATATCAAAACACACATGTGTGTTTTATTTATTCTATGAGACACTGTTGTCATTTCCTCACTATTCATACACTTCTCAACCCACTTCAGTGAGGTTTGGCCATCCAGCAATGCTAAAAGTGCTCTTGCTATGGTCATCAATAAATGTGAGCCACTTTTCAGCACTCCTTTCATTCGTTGACTCCTCATCAGCATTTGACACATAGTTGGTCACTCCCATCCTGAATACCTGGCCTTAACTTTCTTGATAACATATTCTGACCATTTTCAGCAGAAACTTTTACTATAGCCAACCATTAACTATGAAAATTCTTCAGATATTTCTCCCAATCCTCTTCTTTTTTCATGTTCTATTTTTGTCTAGTCTTTCTTCTTAAGAAATCTTGCACATAGCTGTGGATCTAAGAACCACCCGAGTGCCAATGACTTAAGCTCATTTTAAGAAATTAAAGTAACAACAAAAAGAACAAAGGGGAAAGTAAACAAAAAAAATCATGTTACAATCCCACACTCTAAGACAGGAATAATTAACATCAGGTGAACATTTCAGAGATCTCCCAATGCATAAGAAAATATTATTAATTCCATTCTTCCATAGGATGATGTACCAGTGACCAGTTTTCTTCTGTACCTTGGGCTGTATTTCCATTTAAATTTGGTTTCCAACTTGTCTTCATATTATGTTCTTATTTTCTTTTTCACTTTGCTATTATGTTTGCATAATAGCCTCTTTCTTTTAAAGTTGCTCTACTTAACTGACAAGCTCTGTTCCATCTGCTATTTTTCTAATATAAGGTGGATGCAATCTCCTCCACTTAGTTGATCTGAAACCTTTTTGCCTCCTTCTCAGGACTACAGTGTATTTTTTATTTTATTTGATATTTATCTGATTTTTTTCACTTTATTTTTTAAATTTGTAATTATTACAGGAAAATATGGCTGTATATATTTTTAGGGTACAAATGATGTTTTGATATAAGCATACTATGTAAATTAATAAAATTGGGGTAATTGAGATATGCATCACCTTAGGTATTTATCATTTGTCTATTATGAACAGTCCAATCTACCCTTTCAGTTATTTGGTAGAGTGCCATGGTGTCACAGCTCACAGCAACCTCAAACTCTTGAGCTTAAGCGATTCTCTTGTCTTAGCCTTCCAAGTGGCTGGGACTACAGGAGCTTGCCATAATGCCTGGCTATTTTTTGGTTGTAGTTGTCCTTGTTGTTTGGCAGGCCCGGGCTGGGTTCAAACCCACCAGCTCTGGTGTATATGGCTGGCACCCAAGCTGCTGAATTAGGTGCCGAGCCCCTTTTAGTTATTTTAAAGTATACCCTAATTTATTGTTGATTAAGGTCACTTTGTTGTGCTATCAAATACTGGTAATTCTACCTAACTAGCCAACTATACTTTTGCACCCATTAACCATCCACACATTATCCCCTCCTCCCCACTACCCTTCCCAGCTTCTAATAACCACTATTCTGGTCTCTGTTTTTAATGAGATCAATTGTTTTTAATATTTAACTCTCACTTATGTGTGAGAATATGTGAGATTTATCTTTCTGTGCTTGGGTTATTTCACTTGACATAATGTTTTCCAGTTTCATCCATGTTGATGCAGATGGCAGGATTCCATTCTTTTTTTATGGCTATATGATATTCCATTGTGTATATGTACCACAATTTCTTTATCCACACATCTGTTCATGGAAATTTGGGTTGATTCCAACTCTTGACTTTTGTGAATAGTACTGCAACAAACATAAGAGGGCACATATCTTTTTGATATACTGAAATACTCTCCTTTTGATATATGTCACCCAGTGGGATTGCTGGGTCATGAGGTAGTTCTGTCTTTAGTTCTCTGAGGAACCTCCACACTATTCTTGATAGCACTTGCACTAATTTACATTCTTTTCAACAGTGTAAGAGGGTTCTCCTTTCTGCACATCCTCATCAGTACGCATTATTGCCTGTTTTCTTTTTTTTTGATGAAAGTCATTTTAACCGGGTGAGATGATATGTCATTGTCATTTTGATTTGCATTTCTCTGGTGACTAATGATGTTGAGCATTTTGTCATATACCTGTTGATCATATTTTTATTTTTTTTAATTAGATCATTACTGTGTACATTATTGCATTTATTGGGTACAATGTGCTGATTTTATATATAATTTGAAATGTTTACATCAAACTGGTTAACATAGCATTCACATAATTTATTTAATTGTCATGTTTAAAGATTTATACTCTAACATACTTAACATATACACTTGCAATATATGCACAGTAGGTGAGATACCACCAATTACCCTCCCTCCACCTGTTCCCCTCCTCCCCTCCCTTCGGTCTTCTCTTCTATCCTTCTTTCTGGGCTATAACTGTATTTTATCTTTCATATGATAAATGTGGGTGGTTATACATTGGTTTCATAATAGTATTGAGTATATTGGATATTTCTTTTTCCATTCGTGAGATATTTTACTAAGAAGAATATGATCCAGCTCCATCAATGTAAACATAAAAGAGGTGAAGTTTCCATCTTTTTTTGGCTGCATAATATTCTGTGGTATACATAAACCACAATCTGCTGATCCATTCATGGGTCGATGGGCACTTGGGCTGCTTCCATGACTTGGCAATTATGAATTGGGCTGCAATAAACATTCTTGTGCAAATGTCTTTGTTGTAAAGCGATTTTTGGTCATCCGGATATATACCTAGTAGAGGAATTGCAGGATTGAATGACAGGGTCTACTTTTAGTTCTCTAAGTGTTCTCCAAACTTCGTTCCAGAAAGGACGTATTAGTTTGCATTCTCAGTGGCAGTGCAGAAGTGTTCCATTTTCTCCACATCCACGCCAACATCTGTAGTTTTGGGATTTTGTTATGTAGGCTAATTTTACTGGAGTTAGATGATATCTCAAAGTGATTTTGACATTCATTTCTCTGATGATTAATGATGATGAGCATTTATTCATGTGTCTGTAGGCCATGTGCCTGTCTTCTTCAGAGAAGTTTCTGTTCAAGTTTCTTGACCACAATGAAATGGGATCACTTGTTATTTTCTTATTAATAAGTTTTGAGGCTCAGCACCTGTGGCTGAAGTGGCTAAGGTGCCAGCCACATACACCTAAGGTGGCAGGTTCGAATCCAGCCCAGGCCCGCCAAACAACAATGAAGGCTGCAACCAAAAATAGCTGGGATTGTGGTGGACACCTGTGGTCCCAGCTACTTGGGAGGCTAAGGCAGGAGACTTGCTTGAGCCCAGGAGATAAAGGTTGCTGTGAGCTATGATGCCATGGCACTCTACCCAGGGGGACAGCTTGAGGCTCTGTCTCAAAAAAAAAATAAGTTTTGAGTTCTCTGTGGATTCTAGTTATCAAACTTTTGTCAGAAACATAACCTGCAAATATCTTCTCCCATTCTGAGGGATGTCTGCTGTCTTTGCTTACTGTGTTCTTGGCTGTGCAGACGTTTTTAGTTTGATCAGATCTCAGAAATGTATTTTTTTTTATTGAATGATAACTATGTACATTAATGCACTTCTGGGGTACAGTGTGGGGTTTTCACATGCAATCTTAAATACTTCCATCAAACTGGTCAAAACAACCTTCATGTCATTTTCTCAGTTATTGCTTTAAAATGTTCACATTCTACTCTTAGAAAGATTCACCTGTACCCCTATAAGATAAACCTCAGAAGTGATCCATTTTAAAAGATGGAGACCTTATATCTTTTGTAACTTTGATAGAGTTGAAACACATGCTTCTTAGTAAAGCATCATAAGAATGGAGAAGCAAGAATCCAATGGACTCAACTCTACTATGAAGCCAGTAGATGATCTAATACATACCCACGTAAGACAAAAACTCAAATCAATTCAAGGTGGGGGGTAGCAGAATTAGGGTAGGGAGAAGGGAGAAAGGATGGGGGGTCACTGTGTATGGCACATCTCTTGGGGGCAGGACACAACTATAAGAGGGACTTTATCTGACAAATGCAAGCAGTGAAACCTGATTCTTTGTACCTCAATGAACCTCAACCAACTAATAAATTTTTTTTAATGCATTGTTTTAAGCTGCTAAATTTTGGAGTAGTATTTTTGCAATGTAAAATAAATATACCAGAATTAAAAAATACATGTAAATAAGGTAATTTTTCATTATTACTACTTCTAGCTGGTCTGAATTCACAATTTATAAATATACCCAAAATCATATTACCATGCTGTTCCTCAATTACATGTAATATCCTCTAATAATACTTATACATACATGTACACTAGCCAAAAAGTGTTTTTCATCCAAAGGCTATTTCCACAGTATCCAAAATTATCGGAGGGTGTATTAGCCAATGTTAAGTTTTCCATAAAGGTGTAATAACATTTTCTTGTTTCTAATTAGTCTGTAACATAAATATATACATAAGAGAATTCTCATTTGCATTTCATAAGGCAAAAAGAAATGGCTGACAACCTTCAGCAGTTTTGACTTGGCTGCAGCGAGCACGGCCAGCGCAGCCTTCACATCGGGGCTTTTCAACTGATCCAAAAGGTAGTTGAACTTGGAGAGTCTCTTTTTCCAGTGCTCCAACTCTCCTCGTGGTCCAACATCATCCGCCTCCTTCCTCAGCTGATTGTTTTCAGCAAGAACCTGAAAAAGTGTGGGAAACACATGAACCACAGCGGGCAGCTGGAGATAGGACAGTCATACATGACCAAAAACATAAGCAAAGATTATTCTGTCTGCATCATGCTATAGTCATGTTAGTTTACATGACTAAATGACAGCCTTTGCTAACTTGACATGTGTCCATTTTCAAAACTTCAATAAAAATTTATTTGGCTGGAGGGAGGGGGATTCGAGGGTTCACTTCTGTGGTTCATCTTACAAGGGTACAAGTGAATCTTTCTATGAGTAGAAAGATTAATACAATAAATAAGAAAATGACATGAAGGCTATGTTAACCAGTTTGATGGAAGTGTTTCGGATTGTGTGTGAAAACCCCACACTGTACCCCAGAAGTGCATTAATGTAC
>CAUYTI010103793.1:0-39237 GCA_963575145.1 Galago senegalensis | reverse complement strand
ACCTTTCTTGGGGGAGGGGATGAGCGCTGTCCCTTTGGAGAGATTTATGTACCTGTGGAGCGTCCTCTAGAAGTCTCTCTCTGTCTCAGAAGAGGTGTTCTGCCGGTATCACTCTTCTCTCTCAGCTGGGCTCCCAGTTTTCTACTTTGTTGGGTGTTTCTCCAGACTTTATCCTTTCTTCTGAACAGGAGCTTCTGTCGGAGACTGGTGCCTGTCAGCCATCTTGACCACTCCCTCGGTACAAGTATCTTTATTATAAAAGGATTTTTATTCATCTGGGTAAATACCTAGTAATTGAATCGCAGGATCAAACAGTAGGTAAACTTTTAGTTTCTTGATAATTCTCCATACTTCTTTCAACAATGACTGGATTAGTTTGCAATCCCACCAGCAGTGAAGAAGTGTTCTCTTCTCTCCACATCCACATCAACATCTGTAGTTTGGGGATTTTGTGATGTGGGCTAATCATACTGGAGTTAGGTGATATCTCAAAGTGGTTTTGATTTGCATTTCTTTGATGATTAAAGATGATGAGCAGTTTTTCCTGTATATGTGGGCTATTTGCCTGTCATCTTCAGAGAAGTTTCTGTTCAAGTCTCTTGCCCACAAAGAAATGGGGTTGTTTGTTCTCTTTTTATTGATTAATTTGAGTTCTCTATAGATTCTAGTTATCAGACCTTTGTCAGAATCATAACTTGTAAAAATCTCCCATTCTGAAGGCTGTCTGTTTACTTGTAGTTCCCTTAGCTGTACAGAAGCTTTTTAGCTTGATCAGATCCCAGTAATATATATTTGGTATTGCTTCAATTGCCAGGGGGTCCTACTCATAAAATATTTTCCCAGGCTAATACCTTCAAGCATTTTCCATACACCCTCTTGTAGTATTTTTATAGTTTCATGTCCTAAGTTTAAATTTTTTATACAGTGAGAATCAATTTTTGTAAATGGTAAAAGGTAAGGGTCTAGTTTCAGTCTTCTACAAGTTGCTAGCCAGTTCTCCCAGCACCATTGATCAAATAGAGAATCTTTTCCCCAATGTATGTTTTTATTAGGCTTATCAAAGATCAAATGACAATATATGGCTGGGTTCCTCTCTAGATTCTCTATTCTGTTCCATATATCTACATTTCTATTTTTGTGCCAGTATTATGCTTTTTTGATCAGTGTAGATTTGTACTATAACCTCATGTCTGGTAACATTATATCTCCTGATTTGTTTTTATTTCTAAGTGGCTGTTCGAAGTTTTTACTGATGCCATATAAAACAAAGTACTATTTTTTCGAGTTCTTTGAAGTATGACATTGGTGCTTTGATAGGGATTGCATTAAATCTGTAGATTGCTTTGGATAGTTATGAAGATTTTAACAATGTTAAGTCTTCCCATCCATGAGCATGGTATGTTTTTCCATTTGTTAACATTTTCAGTTTTCTTTTCTCAGGGTTTCATAATTCTCTTTATAGAGCTCTTTAGCATCCTTTGTTAGATAAATTCCCAGGTATTTCATCTTCTTTGACACAATATAAAAAGAATACAGTCCTTGACTACATTTTTGGCTTGACTATTGTTGGTATATATGAAAGCTACTGATTGGTAAGTATTGATTTTAAATCCTGAGACACTTGTGTATTTATTCCTTGATTACTTCTAAGAGCTTTGTAGTTGAGTCTCTGGGGTTTTCTAGGTAGAAATTCGTGTCATCTGCAAAGAGTGAGAGCTTCTCCTTTTCTGACCCCATTTTAATACCCTTCATCTCCTTCTCTTGCCTGATTGTAATGACTAGGACTTCCATTGTTATGTTGAATAGCAGTGGTGACACTGAGCATCCTTGTCTAGTTCTAGATCTGAGTAGAAATGTTTTCAGCTTACTCCATTCAATATCATATTGGCTACGGGTTTGCTATAGATGGCCTTTATCAGTTTAAGAAATGTCCTATCTAAGCCTATTTTCTCAAGTGTTCTAATCACAAAATGATGCTGGATATTATCAAAGCTTTTTCTGCATCAGTTGATAGAATCTATGTTTTTTATTTTATTTGTGTGGTGTATTATATTTATAGACTTACATATTTTGAACCAACCTTGTAACCTTGGGATAAAACCAGCTTGATCATTGTGTATATATTGTTTGATGTGTATTTTAATTCTGCTAAAATCTTACTGAATATTTTGCATCAATATTCATTAATGATATTGGTCTGTAGTTTTCTTTTTTTGTTGAGTCCATTCCTGGTTTGGGAATCAAGATGATATTTCCTTCATAGAATGTGTTGGGGGAGGATTCCTTCTTTTTCTATGTTTTGGAAAAGATTATTTAATATAGCTACTAGTTCCTCTTTGAAGGTTTGGTAGAATTCTGGTGTGAATCCCTTTGGTCCTGGACTCTTCTTTTTTGGGAGATTTTGTATAGTTGATGCTATTTAGTGCTTGGCATAGGTCTATTCAAAAATTCTAATTCTTTCTGGTTGAGTCTAGGAAGGTGGTGTGCTTCCAGGTATTGGTCCATTTCCACAGATTTTCATATTTTTCAGAATGGAGTTTTCCATAGTAATCATTGAGGATTTTTAAAATTTCTGTAGTATCTGTTGTTATTTCTCCTTTATAGTTTATGATTGACATTATTAGTGATTTTACTTTTCTGTTTCTGGCTAGGCTAGCCAAAGGTTTATCAATTTTATTGATCTTTTCAAACAACCAACGTTTTCTTTCATTAATCTTCTGAATGATTCTTTTGTTTTCTATTTCATTTAATTGTGTTCTAATTTTGTGTTTTTCTTTTCTTCTGCTGGGTTTTGGGTTGGAATGTTCTTCCTTTTTCGGTTGCTGGAGATGACTCATTAGGTTGTTGGCTTTCTCTCTTTGTTATTTTTTTTTTTGAAGAAGGTTTGTAATGCCATAATGCTATAAATTTTCCTCTTAGGACTGCCTCTACAGTATCCCACAGGTTTTGATAATTTGTGTTTTCATTATCATTTTGTTCCAAAAATTTGATGATTTCCTTCTTAATCTCGTCTTTGACCCAGCTATCATTTAGCCTAAGATTATTTAGTTTCTCTGACTTTGTTTGACTATGAAGATTTCTGTTTCTGTTGAGTTCAACTTCTATTCCATGATGGTCCAAGAAGATACAAGGAGTTATTTCTATTCTTTTAAATTTATTGTGATTGAACTTGTGTCCTAAAATATGACCAATTTTGGAGGATGATCCATGGGCTATTGAGAAGAATGTGTATTCAGATTTATTAGGATAAAATGTTCTGTAGAGGTCTGCTAAGTCCATTTGTTGTAGGATCAAGTTTAAGTCCATTATTTCTTTGTTTAGTTTCTTCTTGTAGGATCTATCCCAAACCGACAAAGGCGTGTTAAAATCTCCAACTATTATAGTGTAGGAAGATATCAACTTGTTCATATCTTTTAGGGTTTGCTTTATAAATTGTGGAGCATTCAGGTAAGGTGGATAAATGTTATTATTGAAATATCTTCATGGTGAGTGTTTCCCTGGACAAATATGTAGTGTCCATCCTTATCTTTGTAGGTTTAAATCCTATTGTATCTGCAAATAAGATTTTAACCTCAGCTTTTTCTGATTTCCATTTGCCTGTATTATAGATGTCCGTACCTTAACCCTGAGTCTTTTTTTATCCTTTGAAGTAAGATGAGTCCACTGTATTCCACAGATACCTGGCCTGAGTTTTTGTATCCAGTCAGCCATCTTGTGCCTCTTTAGAGGACAATTTAAGCCATTCACATTAATTGAGAGAATTGACAAGCATAGTAGTATTTTGGGAATCATATTTTTCAATTGTCCAGCTGATATTTTTAATTCTTTCACCACTGTGGATGTAAAGTTTTATTCAAAAATTTCTGGGTGTATTTACTTTGATGGTAGACCATTGTACTGATCATTATGGAGGATGGGTCTGAGAATATCTTGCAGAGCTGGTTTAATTATGGCAAATTTCTTCAACATGTGTATGTCAGTAAAGTATTTTATTTCTCCATCACAAAGGAAACTCAGTTTAGGTGGATACAGGATCCCGGGCTGAAAGTGGTTTTGTTTTAGGAGATTGAAGGTAGATGACCATTCTATTCTGGCTTGAAAAGTTTCAGCTAAAAGATTTTCAGTCATTTTAACATTCCTTCCTTTGTAGGTAATGCTTTTCTGCTTTTCTTATGTCTGGCTGCCTACACAATTTTCTCCTTCATATTAACTTTGGCAAAGATAATTACAATGTGGCTAGGAGATGCTTTATTTGGATTGAGTCTTGCTGGGGTTGTGAAACTATCTACTATCTGGATTTCTGTCTCTTGCAATGCTTGGGAAATTCTCTTCCATAATACCTTGGGGTAGAGCATCTGTATCTTTAGAACCAATCTCTTCTCCTTCAGTAATCCCTATAAGTCAGATGTTTGATGTTTTGGAATGACCCCACAGTTCTCTCAGTGTACGTTCTATTCTTGTTTTCTATTTTTCTGCCTCTTTGAATACTTGGTATTTTTCAAAAGCCTTGCCTTTAATTTCTGGGATCCTTTGTTCTGTCTGCTCAACTCTGTTACTGAGTGATTCTACTGTATTTTGCAGCTCCTTAAATAACTTTTTCACTGCCTTGAGCTCTGCTATATCTTTTCTCATTATGTCCATATCCTTGGTTAGTTTGTCTTTGAATTCATTAATTTCTTGACACAACTTTTGAACTGCTCTTTGGATTTCTATTTTCATTTTTCCCTCCATTCCATTTGTCTTATTTGCCATCTGTGTTCTGAATTCTATTTCTGACAATTTAGCCATTTGTCTATGAATGGCATCTTCTGTTGTATCTCCTTTGTCATTCCTTGTAGGGGTTGATCTATTCTGATTATATACATGTTGCCAGAGTTCTTCCACTGGCTCTGCCTTATGAGTATTTTTCACAATTTGGCAATTAAAACTGGTAAGGTGAGATTAGATTGGAGGTCCCAGGAAGTGGAGTTAACCAGACCTTTACCAGAGTTGGGGCTTATGATTGTGGTTTTCCCCCTACAGCCTTACAAATGTCCCTTTCAGAACTATATCCAGTGATTCTGAGGATCTGCTTAGTGAGATAGTGCAAGCTGGCTTTTTCTTAAAGTCAGTCAACCTTTACCCTATCTTATGAAATTGTGGTATTAGGCTGAAATCTCAGCTGGGGAGACATACAAGTAACTACAGTGTCCTGTTCCCCACCAGTGACAGCTGGAGGAAGAGAATCAGTCCTTTCATGCTACAAAAAAACTGCCACTCAACCTCGAAGGGTCCCCAGGTGGACAGTCCAGGTCGAGAGTTCTAATCAATTGTCCCAGGCATTACAATCACTGCTCAACAGGGAGAGTTCATAGGGTCTCCAGCCACCTGATAGTAGAAGTACACAGGCTGTCCCATCCCACAAACCCAAGAGAATGGAACCTGGTCTCCTTCAGTGAGCCACCAAGTCAGAAAATACCTACCAAAGTCAGAATAGGGGCACCTGTGCCTCTGTCTGCCACACACCATCATGGTACATCTCTGTCTCCTGTATGTTCCTCTCTTCCGCCCACTTAGCGGAGAGGTCTCTTATCCTCTTGGCAATGGGCTTTGTACGTGGAATTTCATTTTTGGAATGACTTTCTTGGAGTCTCAGCTTGCCTCAGCAAAGATGATGTACACTTGTCTATCTTCTTTCTTAGCTCAGCTCCTTACCTTCGGCTTCACTGAGTCCACTTCTGTGTAGTATTTCTCCCTCTGGATAGGAACCTGTGGAGAAAGCTGCCTTTAGTCTGCCATTTTCCTCAAAATCTTTCCAAAGGTTTAACTCTTATCTTTTTTTTTGGATCTCCAGAGTATTTAGAGTGTTAATATGGAAGTGTACAAATTATTTAGAGTGTTAATATGGAAGTGTACAAATTATTTGGTAATGTTAACAATCTGTGGAGTGTTTGTTATGGAGTAAAATTGGCAGGAATAATGGCACAGATTAATTTCCATGGAAACATTTTCAAATGTATTATATGTATTTATCTATTCCATAATTATATACTTACACAAAATATATATGTGTACGTTCACTTTCACAAAATATTTGAAGAACATAAATTTAAAGAGTTAACTTGGGCGGTGCTGTGGCTCAAAGGAGCAAGGCACCAGCTCCATAGACCAGAGGTCGTAGGTTCTAACCCAGCCCTGGCCAAAAAATGCCAAAAAAAAAAAAAAAAAAAAAAAAAGAGTTAACATTAGGATATTTAGAGTTTTAAAAGGGGCTATAGTAAAGCAACCTTTTCTAAGTTGCATAACATTCCTTAAATTGGTGAAATTAGGGGCCCAGAACTCCTTCTTGAAATTATTTACTGCCAAAGGGGCAGTCTGTTATAATGTGGCCCTGTCTTCTCCTGTTTTGTTTGAGGGATGACTAGACCCAGCAGGGCCAATGAATCTTTTCCCCAGGAGTTTTGAATTTGGAACTCAAAGAGAATTGGGTGAGTCTTGTCTACATATCTGGGTTGTGGTTAAATTATAGCACTTGGGGTATATGGAAGTGAAAGGAGTATGGTCTTTTTCAAGAAAGGGAATAATGATGTAGGAAAGAGAAAAAGAGAATAATTTCTAGGAGCATTTGAATCTTTGGGTCTAGCTACCTCTGAATCCAATCACATTTCTGAACTTAGGTTCCATATGGAATTCCATATTCCTTATAAGTAGTCTCCCTTTTCCTTAATCTAGTTTTTTAATCCTTCACTTACAAACAAAAGTATTCTAATTAAAATACTGTAGAGTCCTTTTCCTCAAAATATTTTTTTTTCCTCAAAACATTTTATGGGATTTATGTTACATGAAACCCATAATGAAAAGTGCAGGCTATAAAATGGTAACAGTCAAACAAAAGGAGCAGCTTCTCCCAATCTCATCTTGTGAGAGATTGGATAAAAATCTGGTTCTTCTAAATTCCTAATCTATAGACCATTACCAATTTTATTTTATATATAAATATTTTTATTTTTTATTTATTTATTTTTTTTATTGAATGGTAACTATGTACATTAATGCACTTCTGGGGTACAGTGCGGGGTTTTCACATGCAATCTGAAATACTTCCATCAAACTGGTCAACACAGCCTTCATGTCATTTTCTCAGTTATTGTTTTAAAACTTTCACATTCTACTCTTAGAAAGTATGTATAAATGTTTTTAAATGTAATCATTTATTTAAAAACATATGCAAGGTAATTATTTCATTGAAAATGATAGGGGTCCTTGGAAATGATTTCATTGAACTTTAAAATTTTACATATAAAGAAGTGAAGGTGCAGAAAGGGTGAATGTTTTACCCAAGATTACATAGAAACCATGTGTAATTTCAATCATGCATTGTCCACACATTGTGGTACAGGGTAGCTCTAATAATATCTCTGCAAAAATACTTCAGTGAATCTCTCTGTAGACCTTGATTGTTTTCAAGAAGTGATATGTGCAACTTCCTGGGCACACTGTTTTTTCCCTGAACTTATTTCTTACCTCATACTAGTTGGATCATGAGGACAACAGTCATTTTACACAATCTTCTGAAGCAGGGCTCATTGCCTACTCTGAAATACTACACGAAAAAGAACTTAACCTTCAACTTCTCTGAACTGTTGCACCATGACTCTTTTCATTATAGCAGCCTATGTTATACTCTTATATGTCCTAAAAATAAAATAAATCTTCATGAGCTTGTTATAAGTTTAAATACTATATAACTATGGGCCAGACATATTCACTCTAAGCCCATCCCACATATGGGAAATTCTGTCTGAGTCAGAGTTATGGGCTTCTAATTGTCTAAGAAGTAAATTTATAGAGTTAGAGGAATAATATTAGAGTGAAAGTTTCAGTATATTTTACTTTTGGAGGCAATTAGCTCAAATTGAAGGCTAAAGGATTGAGGAGGTATAATTGCTATTTAATTTGCATTCATGTCTCAAGTTGTGGTAGCATGTTTTGCAAGAAGCAGTAAATATTCTTATTTACTACCTTACCAAAGATGTTGTAAAATCTCAGATCGGAAGGTGAGAGAGTGAAATGCCTGCTTAATTCTCTGAAATCCACCAGCAAGGGTACTAATTAGGGCCAAATGAGCAACATTTCTATATCTGAGATGATGTCCAGAAGGTGATGGCCCAAGATGATCCACTTATTCAGGCTCCTGAACTGTTACTAGAATTTACCTTTTTACTAATACCATTTTCAAAATGAGCAGATATTCTCTCCCTGTCAACAAATCAGATTTCAAAAAAGAAATAAAGTTCAGATTAAAAAAATAAAAAGGAGTTGGGAGGGGGATAGTGCATATCCTAAATTGGAGTTAGGTTGTATTTCATTTTGTTAACTTTAGATGGGATCCAAAGTGCCTTTGTACTGATGTGAAATAATCTGCTTTTTTGTGACTAGCTAGTGAATATCACACACTGGTAATGGATGGGAAGACAAAGACATCCTCAGAAATAGGGCCTGTGAATCTTGATGCAGAGGACACTGGCTTCGAAAACTCAGTGGTTAGGGAATGATTACTGAGGAAATGTCTCGCAATCCCTGAGCCAGTATCTGGACAGGGATATATAAAGACATTATTAATTTGGATGAAAGTTTTGTTTTTGCCAATATATCTTTTATTTGGCTCCAGATAAGACGGTTGTTCAGAGCTTTTTGAAAGACCTTAAGTATGCTATTTATTAGAGAAACATTCATTTAATCAAATAACACTCACTTTATAGAAGAAGAAATATTCCTCTGCTTTGAGGGCCATAGGTCATACATTGGAGTATGGCTTTGGTCACTGACAGTGCTGACATGATGGGGAGTTTTTTTCTTCTTCCCTGTGATGATTCTTTTCTGTAACCTCTGGCTGCATTAGAAACTTCATTGCTTAACAGAAACAATTGTTCTTTGTTCTCATGGCCAAATGAAAGCTCTGATTTTTCAGTCCAGCTCTGCTGGCAGGTTAGATGCAATCAGGGGTGTCATCAAGAGTAGATGAGAATATGCAGAATAACTACTTGTTTTTAAAGGCAAAGTGCCCACTTTTTTGGCAAAGTCAAAGCTAAGCACATGTGAGAGCAAAGAAGGCTAAATTATGGATCTTTCAATGTGATGGTTAATGCTTTGCACAAATTCAAAGTGAGAGTTGAGAGCATCAACATTTATGACCACTTTCATAAGACAGACACCTTTAAAGGCAGACTAAGACATTTTTACATGTTTCAGAAATCAGAGCTCAAATATGATGCATCAAAACAACCACAATGCCAACACTTAAGGTCTTACATGTTTATTCAGGAATCTTTTCCTTGATGTCTTCAGGAGTGACAAAATGATTTACTACCTATTGAAGTAAACAGCTGCAAGTATATAGAGAAGTCTCATTTGTTGCAAGTTTGGGATTTTTAACTAGGATATTGTCACATGGACTAGGCCTTCCACTCTTCACATATACTCCATTTTTCATAATGTTAATTATCCATCTGCTGAGATCGCTCTTTGGTTCTTTGGTTGTTGCATATGAATTACCTGTGTAAAGCACAGTGGTGCTTAATTTTGTGATATAGTAAGGGCTAGAGAATCAGGAGGGTTCACCTTTGTATTTGTAATTCCTGATTGTACCTAAAAGCTGAAAAAATTAAGGGAGAAGCTAAGATCTAATTCAGAAAATTCTATCATGACCAAGAAATGTTGGTGGAAGCTGTGTCACTAGTATCTTCATAGATGTTTGGATGGTACACATGCAGAGTGAGAAAATGGTGGATAATCAATGGAAGTTATAGTATGTAAACTGGCCAGGGAACCATTATAGAAGGGAATGGTCATTGAGGAAATTCATGAAAGAGCTTTGATGGAAAAGAAAATGGCCATCCTTAAATGTAGCATAGTGTTTGAGGGCTGAGAAAAGAGAGGCTGTTAAGAGAGAAAGAAAAATCTCAGAGGAATTGTGAGGCAAAACAAATATTCTTAAGTAAAAAAATTTCAAATTTCAATTTTGAAAGGAAAGATTTGATATGTAATGAGAAATCTGCATTTTATCCTAAAGGAAGAACACATCTTCAGTCTAAAGATTCCCCACAGGAAAAGCATGTGTATGTGTGTATGTTCCATATGTTTAATATGTACTAAACACATATTTTAGCAAAGTTCTACCAGCATAAAAAACTAGAAGCATACACACACACACACACACAAACTCACATACACATAAGTGGATGATATGTGTGTTCTTCCAGAATATTTTTTTTACCTTAATTTATGGCTGTAGTGAACAACAATGAATTGGAACAAACCAAAAATGCTAGTGGCCCCCAAAATGCTTTTATGAGAATACTAATTTATAATGCGTAATGTGTAGTGAGTACTGGCAAATCCACTAGTATTGCTAAGAAAGTAACATGCTTTTGTTAGAAAAAAATAATAGCTTTGGGGATGAGAAATTAGTGTCTCCCACATTCTTGTCTATTAAACAGGTAAAATGTTATTTGTTGTATGGTTTTCATGTGAGGTTAATTAAATCAATTCTTCTGAAACTGTTTTAGAAGAATTAGATTTCTATACAAATGCATACACATATACTAGTTGTTTATATGGTTATTATGATAGGTCAAAGTCTTTGAGAAGGCATGTATACAATATGCTAAACTTCAAGTCAAGATAAGGGGAAATGTGTTCTAGCAGATGTTCTCAGATCAAATAATATTTCTGTGAAAATTTTGTGTAAAATGTTCAGCTGAGGAAGAATTAAATATTAAAGGACAGTATGATGCATTTGTTTTTAGGTTAAAGAAAACCATTTATCCAAGATTGTGGGTTGGTTTATTCATGTGTTTCAGATCTAATCATGGGTATAATCAAAGTTTCAGAAGAGGCTATTTACATTTTGAGTTTTTATATTGGAGTTCATTAGGATTTAAGAAATTTTGTAATAAAGACATAGACTGTCAATGGTAAACTACAACTAAAAAATAGAAAAAAATACCAAGACCAAAGAAATGAAACTGAAGGATAAAAGTAAAATAATATGAATGGATTATAAGTGCTCACAGAATAAAAATTATACAATTTTAATGAAAGTTTTTGAATTTACTAGGTAAATATAATAAATTTTTTATAGAAAATGTTGAAAACAGAAAATTATCAAAATAGAAAGGAAAATTTCCTATAATTTTCTAGTCAGTAGTGTTAATTACCCTCCTAGTCATTTTGCAGTCTGTTAATACAAACCTAATTTTTAGATATAAATTTGAGGCTAATATTTTACATATTCACATACTACTTTTTTCACATTGCAATGTCTATGATCATTTCCCATGACTTTGAAAATAATTTTAAATGGCTGCATAACTCTTGTATAAGTAACCATAATTTATCAACCAATATCCTAAAATTAGATATAGGGTGCTGGCCCCATATAATGAGGGTGGCAAGTTTAAACCTGGCCCCAGCCAAACTGCAACAAAAAAATAGCCAGGTATTGTGGTGGGTGCCTGTAGTCCCTTCTACTTGGGAGGCTGAGTCAAGAGAATTGGCTAAGCCCAAAAGCTGGAGGTTGCTGTGAGCTATGATGCCACAGTACTGTACCATGGGTGATAAAGTGAGACCCTGTCTAAAAAAAAAAAAAAAAGAAGATCTGACAATTAAATTTGATAACTCATCCTACAAAAAGTGCTATGTACCTCATTGCTGAATGGTCACTATGGTCACTTTTGGATTACTCCAAAGTATACTGTGCACTGAAGCCAGCGCCTAGTCCACCCTTCAAATCAATTTTGTAACTTTTTTCTGGAATGCTTATTAGAGCCATTGTCATATTATCCTTGATGTCCTGAATGTCATCGAAATGTTTTCATTTCAATATTCCCTTTATCTTTGGGTAATAAAAAAATCACAGGGGGCCAGATAAAGTGAGTAGCATGTTCCAATATAGTTATTTGTTTACTGGCTAAAACTCCCTCATAGGCAGTGCCCTGTGAGTTGGTGAATTGTTGTGATGCAAAAGCCATAAAGTGCTTGCCTGAGATTTTCCTAATTATTTGTCTGTTGATGTTTACTTGGTCTATCATTCTCACAGTCAACCAATGATTTTGATTGATAATTTGGTGAATTTTTGCAATGTTCTCATCAGTTCTGCTTGTTACTGGCTTCCCTGAGCTTTCTTTATCAGTGATGTTTTCACTCTTCTCAGAAAAACTTATAATCCATTTGTTCACTGCCATTCTCTTTATGGCCTTATCCCCATAAACTTGGACTAACATGTATTTGGTTTTGCTTACACTCTTGCTGTTATTACTCTAACTCAAGCTCTGACATTCTTGTCTTGGCACACAAAACATTCTCATGATGGCACGCAACAACAGTAATGAAGGCTGCACAGCAAGACATTGCCACATGTCAAAATGAACACAACTGTGAGGAACTGATATACCAAGGTTATGAACCTTCCAAGTTGTTTGTATAGTACTGCCAATGTAAGTCCATGGTGGCAAGTTTGCAAACTTAATTGTCAGAACTTTGTGTATGTTGTCTCCAAGATTTTGCTATGGTAAATATTGTTATACTTAACACACTTGTGTATAAATCTTTGTGTGAATCTGTAATTATTTTCTTTAAAAAAATTCTAGAAGACAGTAGAAATTGTGACTTGGTCAAAGGTCACAAAGAATTTTAAAACTCTAGGATCCAACTATATGAATGTCAATATTGGCTCCCCTGCTTCATGTCTCTGTGTCATTGAATAAGTTAACATCTCTGAGTTTAGTTTCTTCATCTGAAAAGTAAGGGTTATAATAATACCTTTCCATGGATTTGTTGATATTACATCATTAATATTAAATAAGAGACCAAGCACACTTTGTGGCATCTAATGAATATTAGTAGTTATTATGATTATTTTATTTCCATGTTGTTCTACAGAAATGTGCCAGTTTAAAGTCTTACCATTTCTATCTCAAAACACATTTAAAAAATTCTTAATGTATTAAAGATGCTAATTCTTTGTCATGTATATTATATTCCAGTTTTTCATTTACATTTTAATTTTTTTCACACTTACTATATTTATGCATCAAGTCTGTCTATCTTTACTCAAAGATATATAAATGCTTGGCTATAAATTCTTTCAAATTCAACAAATGTGAGATGATGTTGACTTTCCTTTGTGAAAATTAAGAGCTCTAGATAGGGTCTGCATTATCTTATAGATGGAGAAATAAGAGTGCACGAGACTTGTGAGCATAGACAGGATTTTTCTCAGAAAGTATTTCTGGTAATATTTCAGAATTTGAATGAAGTTTTGCTCAAATTTTTCAAAGTTCCATTTCCCAAATTAGGGATAAGATGATTTTGATTTGAATAGATTCAAAGAAGTTGTAAGAGCCTTCACTAAAAATAAATTTCACCATTTTATTGTTTTCAAATTTTTTGTATCACATGCCTTCTCAGTACAAATTCTCAGAATTCATTGCAAAATATGTCTTCAGGAACTAAGAATATTGACCTATCTATTGCATATGAACTAATAAAAACTTGGATATTGTTGTTGATTAATTTAATGCTTGGCAATAAATGTTTTTTTCTGACAAAATTTCCATGCCAAGATAAATTTTCTTTTCATACCATTTCTAATTTATGGCAATTACTATAGTGTCAGATTCTTGAAAAACATATTCCCTATTTTCTGTGATAAAACAAAATGTCTAAATCATTTAAAAGTTATTAAGATGTGTTTCCCTCTTCAATTGTTTCTGATAAGAAAAGTTTTGAACTGCTTTACTTCTGGTAGTCATGTTAAATAGCAGATTTTGTCTGAATGTAAGTAACTAAAAGTCTTTATTGACCTCATGCAGAATATCACACAAATAATCCAGTTCACAAAGTCGAAGGTTGAAGAGAAAACAACAAAACTACCAAATTCTCTTGTATAATTTGTAACGAATTGTGGCACCAGATCGCAATAGTATAATACAATTAAGATTATAGTACCTATGCTAGAAGTTTTCTTTTGCTTGTAAACATTGGTCTTAAAACCTGGGCATACTCTTAAAATGTTAAGGAATAAATTTATGTAAAATGTACATATGGTGCTCAATAAATAAACAGATTCATAGAAGAACACAGACACGTCCTTCTCTTAAGACAGATTGCATTTGTTATTAGCTTTGATCTGTTTAGGTCTTAATTTTTCTGGACTTTTAAATTTACATATGCCAGTTTTCTTTCAGAGTGCAAGCTTAACTAAGAAGAGTTATTACATCCTAGACTTCTTTTGTAACCCCAATGGTTTTTAATAGTTGAGGATACGTGTTAAGTGATTAATGGATCTGTTGACTAATCAAAATTCCTTTGCAGATGTTCGCTATAATTTCAAGTGGAAAAGTTATCACATAACACTGGATTCAGATTACACAATGACATCTTAACTATCAATGCAAAATGCGAAGTAGAAAGCTGGGCCACTTAGCCAACACTGTACTGATATTGGGCCCATGTTGGAAGGAAATTAGATCCTTTTCTGTTGACATTTGGACTTGTCTGTACTTTAGGCTCTTTGCTGGAAAGAATGAGTGAAGTAATTTCTTGGAATTATTGAAAACTTTAGAGTTTTAGTTTTAAGCAGTCATATAGTTTGAAATTTACTCAGTCCCTTTTATACACAAACTTATTTTATCAACATACAAATCTGAAATTATTATATTTTAGGAAAATATACCTTTATCCAACTTGGAACTTCAAAACCATACCATTTATTTAAAAAGAAGAATTATGTCAGATCAAATCTTTCTTCAAGATGATTGAAAGAAGGAAATTATAATGCTGGTATAATGGAAAGATTGGAAATCTTAAATTTAACTAAAGGTTTTCCAAAAAATGCAGTGAAAAACTGTAGTCTTTAAATAAATGTATGTGCATGTGTGTGTTTGAGTGTGTATATTGGGTAGAAATATGGTTGTTGGTTATGTTGGATTATGCTTTTAATCTTATGCTTACACTTCTAATACATACTTATGTTAAAATTTGAATTCCAGGATACGTATTTCATATTTTAATGGTTTATTCAAAGCATTATATGGACTTAAATGTCTGAATTTATTATTTTAAAGTTCTATATCCTGGCTCAAACCATTTAACTACTTAGAGATTTGTTTCCTCATTATAAAATGGAGATGTTGTGTGGCCAGTCTCTCCTGCAGGATTATTGGAAATAGGGAAGATGATGCATATAAAACTGAAATATGATAAAAATATGAATAATTACCTTCCTTTACTATTACTCTGTTGCCTATCTTACAATAGACACACGTGCACACTTACACACACGTACCCTTGCATGCATGTAAAGCAGTTGCACTGTACTTAGGAATCAAGCAATATAAAATCTTAATATTCTGCACATGGCAACCTGGCTTATGGTGAAATCTGCCTGGAATTTATACAAGCTGACAAAATTTCAGGGTGTGCTCACTTATAAACATTAACCCTGCGTAAACCTATGACCCACCACCTAGTAAATGTTTGTGAGTAGATTGCTGAGTTGCTATCAGCTGGAGTTGCTGACAATCACTGGGAGCTTCCAACCTCATTAATTATGTGTTCAGAAATACAGCATTTGGCACATTAAGAACTGCTAATTATGCCCAGATTCTAATCTTAATTTTCCAGTTTGTTATGATTTCTTCATGATGTCCTAAGTGTCTGAGTAAGCATCTTATCTTCCTGTATCTCAACTTGCTTAACAGATGTTCTCTCTCTAAACAGATGTTGGCACTTCCTAGGAAGGAGCCATCCCTGTCTAATGAGCAGAAATGATAATTAACTTCATCATGTAGAAAGCTATAGAAAGAAATATCTTGCTCTTCTTTCCAAACTCACCACCCTCAATAGAAGTAACAAAACAAACAAACAAAAAATTAGAGGTAGCTCTGAATTTCTTTCTTTTACTTTTTCTCTTTGTCTTCATTAGTCCCTTCCTCTATTTCTT
This sequence comes from Galago senegalensis, assembly GCA_963575145.1. Taxonomy (NCBI): domain Eukaryota; kingdom Metazoa; phylum Chordata; class Mammalia; order Primates; family Galagidae; genus Galago; species Galago senegalensis. The sequence continues at coordinate 23,252 of CAUYTI010103793.1, read as the reverse complement.
CTTCTTTTTTTTTATTACTTTTTATTTCTAATTAATATGAGTGTACACATTTTTTGGATAACATTTTTCTCACTTTTTTAAAAAAGTACATTTATTTCAGGTTAATGTGAAGGTACAAACAATCAGATCAAAATGTTTGATTTTTGTTAGGTCGAATTCCTTTTGTAGTTATGTTCCATACATAGAAGGTGTTCTCATTCCTAAGGTAAAGCCTTAGTTGTAAAAGAGCTCCTCACCCAAGGGGCATGCTGTATAATCCTCACATTGTGCACATTAGGTGAGATCCTGCCAAATGCCCTCCATCCTTCGCCAATCCTCCTCCCCCTCCCCATTCCTCTCTCCCTCCTTCCCCTCACCCCTTAATAGACTATATTTGTGTTTTATTGTTCATATGATCATGTTATTGTTTATATATTGGTTTCATATTAGTATTGATACATTGGATGTTTTTTTTCCATTCTTAAGATACATAACTAAGAGAAATGTGTTTCAACTCTATCTAGGTAAACTTAAATGACATAAAATAGCCATCTTTTCTTATAGCTGAATAGTACTCCATGGTGCACATATACCACAGTTGGTTAATCCATTCATGGATTGATGGGCACTTGGATTGTTTCCACATCTTTGAAATTATTAACTGAACTGCAAAAAACATTCTGGTGCATATGTCCTTGTGGTTAAATGATTTTTGTTCTTCTGGGTAAATACCTAATAATGGGATTGCAGGATCAAAGGGAAGGTCAATGATTAGTTCCTTGAGAACTATACTTGTTTCCATAAAGGTTGTGTTAGTTTGCAATCCCATAAAACACCAAGCAATACAAATTCTAGAAAAGGGTGTGGGGAAAATGCTTGAAGATACTGGCCTGGGTAAACCTTTATAAGGAAGACATCCATCCCACCTCCCCTCCCCACAGCCCCAGCAATTGCAGAAACACCAAAAATAAATAATTGGGATTTAATCAAGCTAAAACACTTTTGCATAGCTAAGGGTACCACAAACAAAGCAAACAGCCAGCCTTTGGAATGGGAGAAGAGTATTGCATGTTATGAATCTGACGAAGGCCTGGTAACTAGAAACTATAGAGAACTCAAATTAAAGTGCAAATAGCCTTCTCTATAAGTGGGCAAGAGATCTGAACAGAAACAACTCTGAGGATGACAGACAATGACCAACAGACACATGAAAAAAATGCTCATTGTCTTTAATCATCAGAGAAATGCAAATCAAAACCACTCTGAGATAACATCACCAGTAAGATTAGCCCACATTACAAAGTCCCTCAACTGCAGATGCTGGCATAGATGTGGAGAGAAAGGAACACTTCTTTCCTTTTAAAATCTCTTTTTTTGCTAGTTTAAGAGAGGAATTAAATATATGATTAATAAATCTGACTTAAAACATGGAAAATTATACTGAAATATTCTCCTCTTCAAAGGCACACAGTCAATGATAGAAATAACAATAGTGTAAAATAATATAAACAAGTTGAGTTTACAGCTTACTTTAAAACTCCATAATTTGTGTACATTTAGAAATACAGACAGGATACTGAAAACTAAGAAAATTTTTCTGAATTCTGAGGATTTTTCAATTCATTTAGGCTTTCAATTTAATGTCAAAGAAAATAAATTAAACCTGAAGAATTTCCTAAAGCTACTTTCTCATTTCATGGATAGGAAAAAAACTAAAGCTCTGATAAATTAAAGGGTTTACTTAAAGGTACAAACTAGTTGGTGGTAGATCTTTGGGGAGAACATACTTATACATTCCAACTATTTAAACTTTTTATTTAAAAATTGGTAAGTTGTTAAAAGTGTTAATTTAACATGATACTATTATTTCCCTGGTCCCCAGAAAGGCATTCAACACATGGCATATATTCATGAAATGTTTGTTTTTAAACTGTGCTTTTGTCTCCCAACACCTTTCTCACTGAGAGGTAATATGGAATTCAGTTTTAGTTATAGGTGGTGGTTGAATTGTTAACACTGTCTGGATTTACAATCTGGCTCTTCTACTCAATAGCTGTGTGATCTTAGGCAAATGGCCTACCTTTTCTGTGCTTTCATTTTCTCATCTATAAAATGAGGATAACAATAAGATCTGTCTCAAAGATTTTTGCAAAGGTTGAAGTACTTGGACTAATACTTGGCTAACGCATGGTAAACATTCAAAAATGGGAGCCATTATTCTTCCTTTGTGAATTTTGAAGAATGCAGGTGTAGTTTTCCTTTAGTAAAAATGAGATATATAAAATCTAAACATAAAATGATAAAGGAAGTTGTGGGGATGTGATGGAGTGGGGATAAGTAGCCTGTTTATTTTAAAAATAAATCTTTATTGGGCAAATCATGACATTTAGTATTCATTTAGTTGGAGAGAACTTCATTTAGTATTCATTTAGTTGGTGAGTGTCTTTGAGTTTGTTGCTTATGTTCTTATTATAGTAACATAATCCAAGATCTGAAAGTGCCCTGAGAATTCCCATTATCTGCTTTCATCCCCTCTATCCCCAATATTAGATATATTCTACTTTACAAAAAAGCCAGTATAACAAATGACTGAATCAAAGGGTAATTATAAATAAGGAAAACACACATTTCAAATTTTAACTGTCTTTTGAATAGCATGCATTTATAATTTTTGTGAGGTCTAATTTTTTCCTATTATGTTCCACTAAAAAATTTTATTCCTAATCATATAGGTTTATTACTTTATTTGAAGTCAATTTTTGTATAAGGTGGAAGGTAAGCGTTAAGGATTTTTTTTCCTCCTCCATTTCTAATTAGAGCTGACAGGTAAATTTTCAGTATCTCCATGAGCTTGCAAACACAAGAGGCAAACTGTGCACATAGCTTTATTTATTCTTATTGGAGAACGAAAATTTGGTGCTTTTCCAAACTTTCTTATGTTAGAGACAAACATATTTTCAACAGTTTAGGAGTCCTCTTCTTCCTCTGTTCCATCCGTACTCTGTAGAAATTAAAGCTGCACTGCATGGGAGAATGACAATGACCTACTGTCAATTTTCTGAGCATACATTTTATTGTCTGATGGATGAAATTTCCTTTTTAGATCTTGGAATTAAAGAGCTCCAGTAACATGCCAGGGTACAGACTTGCTCTGGTTTATCCATCTTGTTACTTAAATCCCTGTTCATTGAGACATATTCATGTACAATAAAGGAGTGTGAACATCTCTTGCATTATTTTCCTATTAACCTGGAAGGTGTGCACATCTGAGAAAGGCACCCTCAGAGCAAGCATCCCTGTCAGCATTGTGTGCCCTGAGGATTCATCTGACCAATGCCAGTATGCTGCTTTAATTTGGTTTGGGGAAGTCATGTCAGTGTTTTATATTTTTAAAATGAAGTACCATAGTGTGTAATGGGCAGTAAAGTGTGATTATTCAATAGTCTAATCATATTTTTTAGATAAGAATACATGGACACTAGAGGATAGGGCAGACGTGGAGCCAAATCTAGTTGCTTCTTTCCACTGTGAGTAATGCTTAAAGAATGACTTTTGAAGCACCATAGCTAGGAATCAGTAATTTCAAATAATCAGTAGAATATTTATCATTAGAGCAAAAGACTTGTTCTTGCAATGTTCACAGAATTTGCAGGGCTCCTCAAACTTTTTAAACAGTGGGCCAGTTCACTGTCCCTCAGACCACTGGAGGGCTGGACTGCGGGCCCTGGAGTGAGTCGGCTGCTAAGCAGGACAGGCAGTGGCAGCAAAAACACCTGGTGGGCCAGATAAAAGTCCTAAGTGGGCTGCATGTGGCCCGTGGGCCATAGTTTGAGGATGCCTGGTTTAGTGAATAACAATAATTTGAAAATATACAGGAAGAATACTGTCCTCAACTAAGTATTAAAATCTGTTGTTAATCTAGTGTGTTTTAAAAATTGTGAAAAAGGCTGCAGCTGTCTGTTGTGTCGGCCAACTCGTGTCCAGATATTATAGTGAACTTAGCCAAACTGCAGAAAAACTCACCTGTAGGCCAGGTTTTTTTTTTTTTTATTAACTCTCTATTCCTATTCTTTTAATTCTTCTTATTCCTCTTGATCTTTGGTCTCTCAGAATTATTATTTTTTGCATCATTTTTTATTAAGACCTAATTATAAATCTCACTTTTCTTAGGCCTAATTAGAAAGTGGTATTTTTACCACCCATCATATAAAGCTCTTTCAGAAAGTGAGCTGTAGATATCATATATACATATTTTGCTTGATATATTTATTTGTTCTGCTTTGATATTCAATTTTATTTTTATGTCTTTGGGTGGATTTAGGAATATTAAGGTATTATAACATTTAGGGGATTTGTCCTGAAACTCCTATGCACCAGATTTCTTGCTCTCTAAGAGTGGCTTAACAATAGCAAGAGTCTTATAAATAAATAACTTAAAGCTAAAATGACATATTAACTATTTTAAGCATTGGGGAAAATAGAATGGAAACTGATATATGAATTTGATATCAAAATATAAATGTAATATATGTGCATATTTGTCAGTAGAGGTTATTTTTTACAGATTATTGTGGTTATGTGATTTTCGTTGAGAATATTCCCAGGCTCTATAAAATACAAGTTATATCAACTGTAAGCACTTTTAGGTCCAGAAGCCATACCATTAGGTTTCATCAATCTGCACATAGAAAGAAATATGAACTTCAAAGGTAGCTTTCATGTGAAGAAGCAATTTGAATGAGCAGAAAAGTGAGAGACTGGGGAAGACTGGGTTTAAGAAGGAAAGTAGTGTACCACTATTTTACTTCCCATGAGGGATTGTTAAGATATGTTAAAAAATAAAAGGCAGAGTTTAAAGTTAAAATTTCTGGGTACCTAAATGTTGAATACCATTTACTGATATAGATTCTTCTGGGGCTATCCTAGTCAGTGGGATACTTATGAAGATAAAAATACTTCAAAATCTTGATATTTTTTTAGTTGATCTAGTAGATAATGGAAACTATCTCTGTGAACTCGAACATACAAAGTTCCTTAACATATACAGGTTAACATAGGTGTTGGGAGACTCTAATTAACATTTTTTCCTCATTTTGGTGTCATATATCAATATAGAGAATGTAGTCCACCTCTCAATTACATATGGTAATTTTATTCATTCTCAAAAGGAAAACAATTTCAAGTAGGGGCATGAATGTGTGCAAATTTATAATGCCAGTGTTTAATGTATATTATGTGTATAATGCCAAATTTATAATACCAAAAAAAGGTTTAGTTTATACATGTTTTCTATTGCCGTACAGGTAAACAAATGAGAAAATCAGGCTATAAGAGTTGATTACAATTTCATTATATTTACAATTTAAAAAAATTAACATACATTCTGACCTTTTCCCCTGGCTTTTCTGTCTTGTTAAGTGGCAGTGTTCTCCCTCTATGGCAAACATGCATGATGCTGTTAGTGCCACAAGATTCTTCTCATGTGGTATAGAGCAGTTTATTTTCTCTGAAATGTGTTTTTCTTTTTTCTTTCTTTTATTTATTTAACTACTTTGCATTCCAAAGTAGTTCTTGTGTTTCCTCTGAAGAAATCATTTCTAATGTGGGAATCTTTGCCAAAGAAATCCATATATCATTTTCTTTTTGATAAGGAAGGAGCTCTCTTATTTAGATACCAGATAATAATAGATTTTGTGAATATGAAAGAAATATGCCTAGATTTTCTGTGAAGAGTTGCTTTCATGCTGTTATTTGAAAGAAGCATAACAGCCTTTCTTATTGAGGGAATCACTTCCTTTCATCAAAAACCCTGATATATCTAACTGACTCTGAGGATATTACCTTTCTGTCTACACTGAGATTCTACCTCCAGTGCAGATGTGGCAATTACAGATGTCTGCCAGAATGGTCCAGAAACATTATTTCTCTAATAGTTTCTTACCTTCTAGCATCAAAACTGAAGATATAATCATGGACAATAAAATCTCATTTTTTGTGTAAAGTTTAAAAATGAGGAGGCTTTTCTGGTTAAGATAGTATTCTGTATTTTTAGCATTTTTGAAGGGTTACAAAGCAGATTGTCATTGGTTACTCATAATACATTCTTAGAGGAGAGTTTAATATACACAATATTCTAGAATTTACATCTTTGGAAGCATCACATTGCCTGGCCACATGTTATGTATTAAGAATTAATGCAATTGCAGATAATTTGTGCTACAGTGTTACTATTGCTTGTTAGTGCAAGAGCTGGAGGGTACGTGAACTAAATGTTCCTTAATTCAGAGGGTGATGCATGATGTATTTACTTGGCTTTCCTCACAAAGTCATAAATGACTGAATGAGCTGAAAAAGAAATCCAAAGGATTTGTAGAGGGCAAGTACTTATTGGGGCTATTTTTGACCAAATGGCTACTTGGCTGTCTTATCTAAAGAACATCACATAATTTCTAACTGCTTCAGTTACTTCATAGGTCAAATTCAACCCAGTCCATGTCTACATGGCACCATCACAACTATTTAAAATCTAAGCATTGTTGTCTCTTAAAATCAGTTCAGCTGGTTTTGTTTTTTCCTTAAGTTGACAGGTTTGTTTGGGTGTTATATAGACAAAGCCTCATTTATCAGCAACAAAACCTCATTCATTTAAACTACTGATTCATAATTTGTGTTATTTTGACTAGGGTCAATCTAAAGTTTATCTTAGTACAATCTGTTAAAGACAATTAATAAAATTAGTATGCTAATAGTGTAAACTGTAAAGGAGATTGGCTCAAGATGGATAAATGAGTACACAACTCTATTTTCCTCTCCGCTACAAATCCTTAAATTAAACAGAAAATATTTTTATATTTAATAATTGTATATTCATGATAACATTTAAAAAGAATGACCATAATAAAACATATGGAATCAGTTGATTGAGGAAATATAGCTCTAAAAATGAAAAGTAGGATAGTGGAAAATATATGAAAAGATTTTTAGGGGACCTTTAAAGGATAGGACTATAGAGCCAAGTAACAAAAGAAATCCCTGGGGCAAAATCTGAGCAGGTAATTAATGTACCACTCTGAAACAAACAGGTGGATTGCATCGCAATCAGTTCCAAATTTCCCAAGCCACTGATTTTTTTTTTCATATATAATAGTGTGAGAATTTGGGTTAGAGGGAACTGCTGGCCCTTGGTGACTTATGATAGCCAGGTGGGATAGAAAGCCTTTGAAGACTCCTGTAAGATGATTTGCTGGAACTTAGTTGTTGTACATTGCCCAGCCCCTTTCTCATGATGGTAAGATACAGACAATTGTAAATAGAAATCATATTCACAAGTAGGTGAATAAGAATTATCAAATATAATTATAAGCACATATAAGAAACATTATGCATTGGAAATAGTAACAACGTTGGAACTGAAACAACATCATTTAAAAAAAGAAAGCCAACAGAGAATGCAAAAAAAGGGCTATAAAATAAGTCATAAGTAATATTCCCAATAGGATGAGAAATTAGATCTCATCCATGAAACAAAAAATCTTGGAGATAAAAATGATATAATTGATAAAGATTAAGTAATAGATTTAATATCAGATTGATACTACCCAAGCATGAATTAATAAGCTAGCTGCAAGATTAAGTGAAATAATTATTTATAATATAGCATAAAACCACAAATAGATGGAAAGTATAAAATTTGAGATTAAAGTGTTCTATTGTTCTATTACTAATGCTATAGAAGTTTATGAGACTTAGAAAAAATAAAAGATATGATAGAAAGAAAAATTCAGAGATGAAAATAGACATCAGCTTTCAGAAGGCCTATAAGTGATGAGGCAGGTGAATGAAAAACAATGCACATGTAATTAATAGCTGGACACGCTGGTTCTGCCTTTAGTCTCAATTACCCAGGAGGCCAAGTCTGGAAGATCACTTGAGCCCAGGAGTTTGAGGGAGGCTTCAAGGAGTTATAATGGCACCACTGCCCTCCAGCTTGCTTACTACATATGGAATAGTGGCTTCAAAATTTATGTATTTATTTCAGATTTGCCAAAGCTCCAAATGTTTTCTCTAAAAGAAGTACTATAAGATTGTTTAAATAAAATGAAAGGAAAAAACAAGGACAAAGGAAAGATGCAGACATAAGACATAATGATAATAATTACTTAAATTATGTTAAGATTATAGTCTTAGTTAATTACATAGAAAATGATTTACTTAGCACATATTTTTAATGTACTGCTTGAACTAGCCATTGATCAAATGTTTAAACAATCACATTAAAAATATATGGAGACACATTGAGAAGCTAAATATAATATGTTTATCTCCCAAACCACCAAATAAAAAGGATTAATGAAAGTATTTGATCAATACAACAGAAGCAAGAAAAGTACATGAGAAGTAATCAGAATCATGACTTACTATGAAAGTATAATAAAACAAGATGAGTCAGATATGCTCACATTTATTAAAATATTAATATATAGACATAATCATACTAAAATCATAATCATATTAAATATAAAGGGATTAAATTCTTTAATTGAAAGGCAAGGAATCCAGATTAAGTTAAATGAACAGATCAGATTATTTGATGTATCCAACTCAAGCCATGTAAACCTCTTCCCAGTCCCTCAATTGTTTCCTTCCTTCTAAATATGCCAGTTACCTCTATATGGAATCACAACCATAGCCTTTGTTGAGTCTAGAGTGAGACTCCACATTTCTCAAAGAAAATTGTGTGGCTTTGTTAGATGGAATTGAATATAATCTGATACACAAAAGCCAAGACAGTTTTTATTGAGAGGGCTACAAAATATTATCAGCATGAATTGAAAGAATGATAGTTCAAGACTTAAAAAGGATGTTTTAATTCTTCAACTTTCTCCAGCCTAGAAGAGGTCTGAGAAGAAGTCACTCATCAACCAGACATAACATTTCCCCCAATACCCTGTTAAGATATAGCCAGGGAAGATGATAGAAAAGAAAGGATTTTCCAGAGAATGGAGCCAATAAATAAGGAAAGCTACAGACTGGAAAGTTTCTTCTAGGGAGTGGGACTTGGGTGTAATCAAGAGATACTTTTGATCACAGCATAGATGGATATGTCCAGAGTGATTTAGAGTAGCTATACCTGTGCCTTCTTTACCTCCCATTCTTCCCCGTTTGTAGTAGTTATGTTTACTGCGGTTATCTTGTCCCTATCTCACCATTTATGTTGGTGTATTACATGGGGTAGGAGAAGATAACTTGTCTTTGTAGATCATAGGTCTTTAAATCAATACCAACCAAACCTGGAGCCAATGACTATCACAAGATCTGGAACTTTTTACCTAATGGTATTTTTAGATGAGCATTTTGGGTATGTTTTGGAGGGGTGAGCTTTTCCTAGGTGGGAGAGTAGATGTTTGTGACTAAGTGGGCAGGCTGTGGTAGGTTGAACAGCTATTCTCAGTTTTTACCCCACCTCTGTATCAGGCCACCTTGCAGTACCTCTCAGTATGCAATGATTGACTTTGGTCTTGGTTGTGGAATATACTTTGTTAGTAATGTGGTATAAGAAGATGTTTACATTTGTTTGTATAATTTTGATGGCTTTTATGTTTCTACCATCTTCCATAAGAAGAAAGTGCCTCAGCTAGGTACTGGTCCTGAATGAGAAAATAGAATAGAATAATCTTTGAACACAAACCATAATTTTGTGGGTCCCGAATATCTTAGCCAAGAACAGAGAGTCACAGATGCAGACACAGCAGTGAGAAATGAGAACTTATTGTAAGGCACTAAGTTTGGGAGTTGATTACTATGCAAAAATGTGCAATAGAAATTGGTACAATGAGAGTTGGTTAAGAAGAGTAATTATAGATGCATCAGTCAGGGTGGGCTGGGCTATGTTAGGACAACAATCCTAACAACAACTGGGCTATGTTAGGACAACAATCCTATTTCGTTACTCATGCTTTATGTCTCTTGAAGTTTGGCTATTACTTTGTTTCACAGTATTTTCACTCTAGGATTAGGCCGATGGAGGAGCTTCAGTCTAGAATATTAGTAGTGTTATGGTTAAAAGGGGAAATGAGAATGGCAAAGCTTATGCTAGTTCTCAAAGCTTCTAGCCCAGTGGTTCTCAACCTTCCCAATGCTGCAACCCTTTAATACAGTTCCTATGGGTTGCAAAGCAGGGGTTGGGAACTGCTGTTCTAACCAAAAGTAACCAATAACAATTCTATTTGTATTTCATTGCCATAGGAAGTTATATAGTTGCTCCTAGGGTTAATAGGGTGAAAAAGTATAAATTTCCCACAGTAAGATCTACAATAACAGATTAACAATAAATTTTTAAAAACCTAGATTGCTCTGCTAAATGCATTTTATTTGCCTCTACATAGATTCTGTTAGTTGGTATAAAAATATGTTAGTTATTATTGTGATTAAAAGAGAAAATAATGTCTTGCAGTGAAACAACTTCAACTTTCAGGATCCTTCATGTAATTGCAATATTACATTGTGGCATGTTCCACATTATGTGAAACTTTGCCCGGTGATTAAAAGCCAGACTCACAAGAATACTTCAGTGATTGAAACCAAGACTCTTGCCACCCCCTAGAAAGTGTGGCTTTTAAAAGTTTTCTGAATACTCAGGAGCGATCAATTTCTTATTTATAAGGATAGAAAGTACACTTCTTTTTTGAGTATTTAAATTCCAACTTCTTTTTACTATTATTTGATCTCTTTGAAACTTTTTTTATTAGCAAAATGTGGAGAATAGTATCTGTAATTGTTCACATATTTGTGGGGATTAAAAAGGCATTTTACTTAAGTCTGCTCCATATAGAATTGCTCTCTGCAAGTGGAAGCTGCTACTGCTGTTGCATCTCTTATTGTTTCTATACAGGAAATGTGTTGAATAAATAGCTCTTTGCAGATTAATACTTGACTAGTTACAGATTACATGTTATTCAAACAGACAACAGCAACATGAATCTTCTTTAGTACAGTAGCACCCAAGGCCCAAATAGTGACAGTCTGACATGTGAAGTCTTGAATTGTCAATCCATTTATTGTTGGGAGTAAAGAAAGCCATTTAAAATCCTTCCCAACCAGAGCAATTCTTATATAGATAAGAGACAATTATTTGGAAGCTACATTATTTTTGATGAGAGCTAGAGAAACCTGAATTTGTATTTTAAAAAATCTTTAAAACAGACCCTTTAGATATATTCAGACCAGTCATGAGATCATGTTTTCAGAATTATGTAGCATCATTCTTAGACATGCACTCAAATATGCATCCCTTAGAAAGCAACATGTATTGTTTTTACAGCTGACCTATATGAAATTTCGTCAGATTCCTTAACAATGGTGTTTCTTCTTCTTTATTTTTTATTATTTGAGCTTGAGGCAAGCTATATCATGGAACTCAAAACTCAAAATGGTTTTGCTTAAAGGAAACTCTTGAAAGCGCAGAATTCTAAAAAATATGTTATCGTCTTTGAACTCAGGGGGAGATTCACATGGGTAATGCAATGTAAAAAGAAATGTCTACTTTTCCAGAAGGCAGATTTGCCTGAACTACGAGGCCTTGATTCTTGGGATGAGAAATAACAGAAGCTTAATCACCTATGTAAAGGCTTTTCCTGAAACCAGCCAATTATATGATATTCAGCACTGTGCTAGGAGACTTGTAGAATACAGATAAAACCTCATGGACTTAGGTTTCCATTTAGATAAGAAGTTTGAATAATAAGTATTTATGCAAGACTATGAGGTAACATTTTGTTAAATTAAGCACGTGTGCTATAAAAAATTACAGAAGATAAAAATGAAGACTTGCAAGAGAGATGAAATATCAACTTAGTCTCTTTAACAATCCACAATGTTATAAGTTATGAGAAAATCATAAGTAAAGATAAGGCATTGGGGAAGAGTCTGCTTTGTAAAAAACTGAGCAGATTAGGGTAACTAGAATAGAGGTGAAATTCATTTGGATAGTATGCCTTGAAAGTCACATAGGCTTCAGAATTGATTTAGGAAACCTGAAGGAGAAGGAAGAAAGGAGTGAAGGGTGCAATGGTGTTGAAGACAGACCTAGGATCAAAGTTTTATTTTTCTCCCAATATAGCTTAATGAATAAAATGTACATGATTTTTATTTTCTCAGATAAATAATATGTATTTATCTGAGAATGTATTATTTTAATAAATGTGCTAGCAAACACATGTATTAAAATGATACATTCTCAGATAAATACATATTAAAGTTATGATGAGGTCTGAAGGACTAAAAGAAGGTGCATTTGAGGCACAGTGAAAAGAGAAGCTGACATGAGGATGGGGAGGTAGGCCTGGCCAGATTCATGCTACAGAATAGTAGATTTCATACTGAGTCATGGAAAAGGTAGTTTCTTTAGCTAGCGATGGGTAATCTGTTTAGCTGCACATTTTTAAAAAAGCAGTGTGGTTGTAATGTGAAGCAATGATTGGAGAATGATAAAACTGGTTGTAGAAACAGGGTTGGAATGCTATGGGTGTGTAGGGGATTGCATAGAAAGGCAAAGCACAGTGCCTACTTGGTCCTCCTCCTCTGTGATGTAGAGCAGTCTGAATTAATCTGCAGGCCACTAAAAAATGGCAAATTGCCCTGTCAAGTACCCCAGTACAAAAGGCATCTTGATAATATTTGGGAGAAGCCCCAGTTTTATTCTAATCATGTAATATATGCCTAATCACTAACTATGTTTCCATTTTCCTCTCCAGAAACTTCAGCGACTCTTATTACTCAATCTCTCTCTTTATTCCATTAGAATAATATTGTATTTCTAAAATGTATGCAGAATTAAAATAAAAATGTTCATTAGAATAAAGAAACAGACTTCTAAACTAGGATTATGAATCAAAGAGTAAATGTCACATTTTAAAGAGGGAGAGTCTATCTTTAACATGTTTTTCCTCACTCCCATGTGGGACCAAGCAATGCCATGCTGAGTTGTTGCATCCCATGTGCTCTAGCTCTGGTGGACAGACACCAGACACACAGGACTTTTGAATTACAGAGTAATCTGAGAGGCCCGTTAGGTCATCCCAAGATGCTGCCAGGGTTGCTCTAAACTCATTACTCAGTTGAGATTTAAACAGTTCCTACTAAAAAGCTCTTCCCTTCTTTCAAGCTTATTCTTCATCTTACTTGAGGTCCCTGAAATTTTATTTAAAAACTCGATTATTTATGTTTTTGAGATTTTTCTTTTTCAATTTTCATTTTCCTATGCCTTATGTAGAATTTAATCTCATGGCATATCTGAAATTTAGGTGGAAACAAGCTGTTGATATTTTCAACAAAGTAGGTCAAAGCAATTTGCCTTTGAAATGTTCCATTTTCGCCCTTGTATACCAAACAGACTGGTGATGATCTCAAGCTTTTCTGTAACACTCTTACAGGGAAGACTTTTGGAAAAGTTTGCACTCATACATGCTGGTGCTTTTTCACTTATTCGAAAGCAATTTGAGAACAACTATTAAAATAAAAACACACTGAAGAGGATAACTCTGAGGACAAGGAAGCAACCCAAGAGAAAGAAATTCTGAAGAAGCAACAGCAGAAGAAAGTATCAGGATGGAACATGTGAAAAACACTGCAAAACAATACAGAATGTTCATTTAGAAAGAGGCTTTAAAATTGGCCTTGGATTTCTAAATTAAGAAGGATATGATGGCCTTAAAGATAAGAGATTTGAAGGCATAGTAGAGCAGAAATTGTTTTAGAAGAATGTAGATGCTGAGGAAGTAAAGTCAGGTATAAGTGAGTGAAACATGCTCACACAATTTCACTACCCAGTGGGAAGCAATGAAGTGCTAACTATGAAGTAGGATTAAGGAAATCTGAATATGTTCCAAAGTGGAATATGTTCTCAAAGAGAGAGAATGAAGACACAAGATAAAACAGCATAGTTGATGGAACAAGCTTCCAACAGATTTAAGAAAATGGATGAAGCAATACAGGGGAAGAGTTACTATGCTTAGAAATGATTGACATCTGTTCCACTGAGGACCTCTTCACACCCTCCTTTCCTAGTTGAGGGCTTGATTAGAGGAAAGCAAAGACTGCCTAATCCTCTAATGGGGTAGATACCACACATAGTAATGCCAAGGGGGAGAGACTGAGAAATAGCACTGACAAGAATTCTCAAAGGGAAGACAACAGGAAGAAGATAGCTATTTGCAAAGCAAGGAGAGACACCAGGAATAAATCCTTCCTTGGGGGCCCTCAGAGGAACCAACCATGTTAATGTTGGGCATCTAGACTTCAGAACTGTGAGAAAATAAATTTCTGTTGATCAAGCAACCCAGTCTGTATAGGAGAAGCAATGGATGGGTAAGAATGTCTCTCCCTGCCATGCCTACAGAACTATAGCTAAAGATTGCTAGCAAATCCTTTTGTGTGCACTGCCCCCATGAGTGTGAAGGTCCAGAATTGTTCACAAGTGAAAAATAAAATTATCTCACTAATGAAGAGAAAAGACAAATTTTTGTACTATTTTAAATAATTAGACAGTATAATTTAAAAAAGAGAAATGTTTCATTTTCTAAGTGATAAGTATAATTTAAAATGGTGAAATGTTTCATTTTCTCATTGTCCCACTGAGGTGGTAGACTGCACTAGATAGTTTTCAGGGCCAATTTGAAACCTTCAGTCCCTGTTCTCCACCTGCACACCTAGAACAGAACTATTTGGCTATATTCCTCCCTCTGAAAATGTGTCCCAAGGAACAACTCTTTGGAAAGCTGTTATATCCTGGGTAGCCAAAATAAAGCTATTTATAAAGTTGGGTCTACTTCTCTATTTTTATGTAAGTGTGAAACACTTCACCTCACACTTCAAAACTCTACAGCTTCAGCGTGCCCTAATTTGATTTGCTTGGACAATTTTTATATTAGATTCAAAAGAGATACGTATCTTGGAATTAAAATCCACCAATACATGTGTGCTAAAAGGAACACTGGTGTGATGTTTATTAGATTGTAAATCTGCCAGAATGTAAAGAATGAGGTGCTGCTTTCATATTGATCGCCATTTCTATTCTTAACAGAAAATAAAATTCTAGATTTACACATCAGTGCCTATGACAGGCAGTTCTATATTTAATTTGGACTAATTAAATATGGCTGTATTTTGATATATGAATCTTTTACACTTCAATTTTCAGTTTACGAAAATAACATAGACTCCCTATTCTTTTTTTTTGCAGTTTTTGGCCGGGGCTGGGTTTGAACCCACCACCTCCGGCATATGGGGCTGGAGCCCTACTCCTTTGAGCCACAGGTGCTGCCTGACTCTCTATTCTTATGTATTCCTCGCACTTATCCTTTGGTCCACTACAGTATCTCTGAAAATATCTCTTACATGCTAAAGTCACATTAGTGGTATAATAGTCCTCCCTTACTTGCTGTTTCTCTTTCTTTAGTTTCAGTTACCCATAGTCAACCATGGTATAAAATATTAATTGGAAAATTCCAGAAATAAATGGGTCATATTTTTGAAATTCACCCCATTCTGAGTAGTGGGATGAAGTCTCATACCAGTCTGCTGTATTCCACCCAGTACTTGAATGATCTCTTTGTGTACATGCTGATACATGCTGTGTACGCTATCCTCCCCATTAGTTACTGAGTAGCTATCTTGCTTAATAGCTGAAATGTCATGGTATCACAGTGCATATGTTCAGGTAGCCCTTATTTCACTTAAAAATGGCTCCAAAAGGCAAGGCTAGAGATGCTTGCATATTGTTATAATTGTTCTATTTTATTAGTGGTTATTATTGTTAGCCTTGTGCTGGAACTCACTTATAAATTAAACTTTATCACAGGTATTTATGTACAGGAATGAAACAGTATATATAGGGTGCAGTACTCACTGTGGTTTCAAATATTCACTGGGAGTCTTAGAACATATTCCCTCCAGCCAAGTGGGGACTACTGTACAATATTTTGAGGACATACCTTTTAAAAAGACATAGAAACTAAAGACTTGACATTGGAGTATTAAAGGATTGTTTTATGTATTTTTTTATTAATTTTTTATTATCATTTTTATTGTTTGGGATTCATTGAGGGTACAAAGAATTAGGTTACACATTTGTTAGATAAACTCTTATAATTGTGTCCCTCCCCCCCAGAGATGTGCCATACACTGTGACCCCTATTCTTCTCCCTCCCCACTTGCACATTCCCCAACCCCCACCTCTTGTATTAGCTCATCTACTGCCTTTATATTAGAATAGAATACATTGGATTCTTGCTTCTCCATTCTTGTGATACTTTGCTAAGAAGAATGTGTTCCACCTCCATACAGGTTAATACAAAAGATGTAAAGTCTCCATCTTTCTTTGTGGCTGAATAGTATTCCATGGTATACATATACCACATCTGGTTAATCTACCCCTGGGTTGGTAGGAATTTAGGCTATTTCCACATTTTGGTGATTGTAAATTGAGCTATGATTAACAGTCTAGTGCAAATGTTATGATAAAATTATTTTTTTTTCTTCTGGGTAGATGAATGGAATTGCAGAATCAAATAGGGTATCTAATTTGAGTTCCTTGAGGATTAGGAATATTTCCTTCCAAAAAGATTGAGACTTTGTGATGTGGGCCATTCTCACTGGGATTAGGTGATATCTCAGGGCAGTTTTGATTTGCATTTCTCTAATGATTAGGGACAATGAGCATTTTTAAAATATGTTTGTTAGCCATTCATCTGTCTTCTTTAGAGAAGGTTCTGTTCATCTTTCTTGCCTAGTGATATATGGCATTGTTGGACATTTTTATGTTGATTAATAAGTTACCCATAGTCAACCATGGTACAGAATATTAATTGGAAATAATTAATGATTGGACCTTTTTATGTTGATTAGTTTGAGTTCTCTATAGAACTTAGCTATCAAGTCTTTGTCTGATTCATACGGGCATATATCTTTTCCCATTCTGAAGGTTGTCTACTTGCTTTGATTGTTGTCTCCTTAGCTGTATAGAAGCTATTCAGTTTAATTAAGTCCCATTTGTTTATTTTTGTTGTTGCTGCAATTGCCACAGAAGTCTTCTTCATAAATTTTTTCCCAAGGCTGATATCTTCAAATGTTTTCCCCACACTTTCTTTGAGGATTTTTAGTGTTTCTTGCCTTACATTTAAATCTTTTATCCATCTTAAATCAATTTTTGTAAATGGTAAGAAGTGTGGGTCCAGTTTCAGTCTTTTACATGTGGTCATCCAGTTCTCCCAACACTATTTATTGAATAGGGATTCTTTTCCCAATGTATGTTCTTGTTTGGTTTATCAAAGATCAGTTGCCTATAAGATATTAGTTTCATCTCATGGTTTTCTATTTATTTTCAAATGCCAATGTCTCTGTTTTTGTGTCACCTCCATACTGTTTTGATTACTATGGCCTTGTAGTATAGCCTAAATTCTGGTAGGACGATACTGCCTGCTTTGTTTTTATTACTAAGAATTGCCTTGACTAAACAGGGTTTTTCCTGGTTCCATGCAAAATGAAGAAATATTTTTTCCAAATCTAGAAAGTATGATGACTAGGCACCTGTGGCTCAGGAGGCTAAGGTGCCAGCCAGATACACCTGAGCTGGCAGGTTTGAATCCAGCCTGGGCCTGCAAAACAACAATGATGGCTGCAACCAAAAAATAGCTGGGTGATGTGGTGGGTGCCTGTAGTCCCAGCTACTTGGGAGGCGGAGGCAGGAGACTCCCTTGAGCCCAGGAGTTGGAGGTTGCTGTGAGCTGTGATGCCACGGCACTCTACCCAGGGCAACAACTTGAGGCTCTGTCTCAAAAAAAAAAAAAAAAGAAAGAAAGAAAGAAAGAAAGAAAGAAAGAAAGAAAGAAAGTATGGTGATGGTATTTGAGTGAGGATTACATTGAATATGTAGATTGCTTTAGGTAGTATAGACATCTTTACGGTGTTGATTATTCCCAGCCATGAGCATGGTATGTCTTCCATTTGTTAATATCTTCTGCTATGTCTTTGCTTAGGGTTTTATAATTTTCATTGTAGAGGTCCTTCATGTCTTTTGTTCTGTATAGTCCTAAGTATTTCATTGTTTTTGAAGCTACTGTTAAGGAAATTGTGTCCTTTATTAGCTTCTCATTTTGACTGATATTGGCATGTACAAAGACTACTGATTTGTGGACATTGATATTATACACTGAGACGTTGCTATATTTTTTTGATCACTTTCAAGAGTCTTGTGGTTGAGTCTTTTGGATTTGCTAAGTATAAGATTGTATCATTTGACCTCCTCTATGTGCATTTGGATGCACTTTATTACTTTTCTTGTCTTATTGCACTGTCTAGTACTATGTTGCACAGTAGTGGCGTTAGAGGACATCTTTGCCTGGTTCCGGTTCTAAGTAGAAAGCTCTCAGTTTTGCTCCATTCAGTATGATATTCACTGTAGATTTGTCATAGATGGGTTTGATCATATTAAGAAATGTGCCACCTAGGCCTAAATTCTTAAGTATTCTAGTGAGAAAAGAATGCTGAATTTTATTGAATGCTTCTTCTGCATCTATGGAGAGGATCATATGGTCTTTGTTTCTGCGTCTGTTCATATGGTGAATAACATTTATGGACTTTCATATGTTAAACAGAACTTGCATCCCTGGGATGAAACCTACTTAATCGTGATGTATAACTTTTTAAATGAGAAACTGTAGTCTATTGGCTAGGATTTTATTGAGAATTTTTGCATGTATATTCATTAGTGAAATAAGTCTGAACTTCTCCTTTTTAGTTGGGTCTTTTCCTTGTTTTGGTATCAAGGAGATGATTGCTTCATAGAACATGTTGGGGAAAATTCCTTCCTTCTCAATTTTTTGGAATAGTTTCTGCATTGTGAGTATAAGCTTTGAAGGTTTGATAGAATTCTGGTATGAAGCCATCTGGACCAGGGCTTTTTTGTTGTTGTTGGGAGATTTTTTATTGTTTCTTTGATCTCAGTTCTTGAAATAGGTCTGTTCAAGACAGCTATTTTTTCCTGTTTAAGTCTGGGGAGAGGGTGTGATTCCAGGTATTGATCCATTTCCTCCACATTGTCAGATTTCTGGGCATAGAGTTTCTTGTAGTACCCAGACATGAACTCTTGTATCTCTGTGGCTTCTGTTGTTATTTTTCGTTTAGTATTTCTGATTGAGGTTATTAGAGATTTTACTTTTCTGTTACTAGTTAATCTAGCCAAAGGTTTATTCATTTTATTTATTTTTCAAAAAAACATACTTCTTGTTTTGTTAATTTTCTGAATGATTCTTTTGTTTTCAATTTAATTAATCTCTGGCTTGATTTTGATTATTTCTTTTCTTATGCTGGGTTTGGGATTAGGTTGTTCTTCTTTTTCCAATTCTATAAGATAATTCATGAGTTTGTTGATGCATTCTCTTTCTGTTTTTTTAAATGTAGGCACCTAATGAATGAATTTCCCTCTTAAGACTGCTTTTGCTGTATCACACAGGTTTTGATAACTTGTGTCTTCATTGTTCCTATGTTGAGGAATTTAACAATTTCCTCTTTTATTTCTTCCTAAACCCAACCATTATTCATTAGAAGGTTGTTTAATTTCCAAGTCTTTGTGTGGGGATGTTTTTGTCAGAATTGAGTTCTACTTTTATTGATTTATGATCTGAGAAGATAATTTTTATTCTTTTAATTTTGCTGAGGTTTGATTTGTATCCTAGGATGTGGTTGACTTTTGAATATGTACTGTGGTCTGATAAGAAAATTGTGTATTGAAGGGGGAGGAGCAAGATGGCCAACAGGTACCAGCCTCTGACAGAAGCTCCCATCCAGAGGGAAGGATAAAGTCCAGAAAATACCCAACAAAGTTGAAGAGTAGGAGCCTAGCCAAGAGAGAAAAGTGATATCTGCAGGACAACTCTGCTGAGGCAAGTTGTGACTCCTAGAAAGTAATCTACCGGTACATAATACATCCTGAAGAAAGGTGTCCATCCCCTCCCCCAAGAACGTTGTATTTTTTCTCTTTGTCTGCTCCTGTGAGTTTCCTACAGGTGAGCAGTGAACTGAGGACTTATTGTCTCATCCCATGTGTGAAAGCTACAGAAAGAGGGGACTACTCCCCTAGAGGGACCCTGCTGAGAATCCAAACCCCCTCTAGCCAGGCAGAAAAATTGAACTAACATTTCACTGCCATTTTGAATTCCCAGTCCACCCTTCCCCTCTTGCCTGCAGAGACAAGGCCCAAGAACAGCATCCTCCCACCCCTGCGGGACCAAGCGCCCTGTCTCAGCCCTGAAGCCAGAGAACTGCTTGAGCTGCGTGTTCCCAGCCTAGCTGCCACTCAGCCGCTGCCCTAGGGTACCCCAATGGGGGCGCTGAGGACTGTTCCAACCGCACATCCCCCACCAGCTGCTGCCACTTGGCCGCTGCTCCTAGGACACCTGAGTGGGGTACACTGAGGACTTTTTGACCCATGTGTCCCGCCTGTGGATGCCACTGCTTCGCCACCACCCCTGGAAAAGAAATGGAGAGCAAAAATGGATTTTCTCTCAGAGAGCTCTGGGATAATTCAAAGAAAACTAATATTTGCCTTACAGGAATCCATGAAGGCAATGAAGTTGCTTCACAAAATACAGAGGCTCTTCATGAAATTATGAAAGAGAACTTTCAAGACATGCCAAGAGATTCTGAAATTCAGATAGCAGATAGTTTCAGAACCCCACCATGACTCAACCCTAACAAGACATCCCCCAGGCACATCATAATTAACTTCACCAAAGTTAATATGAAACAGAAAATTCTGAAAGCAGTTAGATGTAAGAAACCCATAACCTACAAGGGGAAGAGTATTAGAATGACTGCAGATTTCTCTGCTTAAACCTTTCAGACTAGAAGAGGATGGTTATCGACTATTAATCTCCTAAAACAAAATATCTTTCAACCCAGGATCCTGTATCCAGGTAAACTGAGTTTCATCTATCATGGAGAAATTAAATACTTTAATGACATTCACATGTTGAAGAAATTTGCCGTAACTAAACCAGCTCTCCAGGAAAGTCTCAAACCTATCCTCCATAATGACCAGTGCAATCCTGCACCACAAAAGTAAGTCACTCAGAAACTTTTGATCAAATTCCAACTTCCATAATGGTGAAAGGATTAAAAATGTCTACTGGAATTTCAAGCAAATCGATGCCCAAAATTTTACCAGGCTTATCAATAATTTCAATCAATGTGAATGGCTTAAATTGTCCTCTAAAGAGGTACAGATTGGCTGATTGGATACAGAAACTCAGACTAGACATTCGTTCTATTTAAGAATCGCACCTTACTTTAAATGATAAATATAGACTCAGGGTGAAGGGATGGTCATCTATATTCCAGGCATATGGAAAACAGAAAAAAAGCAGGTGTGGCAAATTTATTGGCAGATACAGTAGGGTTTAAACCAACAAAAGTAAACAAGGATAAGGATGGCCATTTTATATTTGTTAAGGGTAATACTCAATATGATGAGATCTCAATTATTAATATCTACACACCCAACCAGAATGCACCTCAATTTATAAGAGAGACTCTAACAGGCATGAGCAACTTGATCTCTCCTAGCTCCATCATAGTTGGAGATTTTAACACTCCTTTGGCAGTGTTGGACAGATCCTCCAATAAGAAGTTGAGCAAAGAAATTTTAGATTTAAACTTAACCACCCAACATTTAGATTTAACAGACATCTACAGAAAATTTCATCCCAACAAAACTGAATACACATTTTTCTTATCAGCCCATGGAACATGCTACAGAATCAACCACATCTTAGGTCAGAAGTCTAATCTCAGCAAATTTAAAATAATAGACATTATTTCATGAATTTTCTCAGACCATCATGGAGTAAAAGTTGAACTCAGTAGCAACAAGAATCTACAGACTCATATAAAAACATGGTAGCTAAATAACCTTATGCTGAATGATAGACAGGTCAGAGATGAGATCAAGAAGGAAAATAGCAAATTTTTAGAACAAGACAATTACGAAGATATAAGTTATCAGAACTTCAGGGATACTGCAAAGGCAGGCCTAAAAGGGAAATTTATAGCATT
Source organism: Galago senegalensis (assembly GCA_963575145.1). NCBI lineage: Eukaryota > Metazoa > Chordata > Mammalia > Primates > Galagidae > Galago > Galago senegalensis. The sequence continues at coordinate 1,166 of CAUYTI010103793.1, read as the reverse complement.
TCAGGCCTTCCTCAGGAAAATGGAAAGAGAAGAAGTTAACAACTTAATGGGACATCTCACACAACTGGAAAAGGAAAAACACTCCAATCTGAAATCCAGCAGAAGAAAAGAAATAACCAAAGGTAGAGCAGAATTAAATGAAATTGAAAATAAAAGGATTATAAAATAGATCAATAAATCAATGTTGGTTTTTTGAAAAGGTCAATAAGATAGACAAAACTATGGTCAACCTAAACAAGAAAAAAAGATTAAAATCTCTAATTTCAGCAATCAGAAATGGTAAAGATGAAATAAGAACAGACTCCTCAGAAATTCAAAAAATCCTGAATGAATATTACAAGAAAATTTATTCTCAGAAATATGACAATCTGAAGGAAATCAACCAATACTTGGAAGCACGCCACCTCCAAGACTTAGCCAGAACGAAGTGGAAATGTTGAACAGGCCTATATTAAGTTCTGAAATAGCATCAACTATACAAAATCTCCCTAAAAAGAAAAGCCTGGGACCAGATGGCTTCATGTCAGAATTCTACCAAAACTTTTAAGAGGAACTAGTATTTTTCAAAATATAGAAAAGGATAGAATACTATCCAACACATTCTATGAAGCAAACATCACCTTGATACCAAAACCAGGAAAAGACCCAACAAGAAAAGAAAATTATAGACCAGTATCCCTAATGAATATCAATGTGAAAATATTCAACAAGATCCTAACCAACAGAATTCAGCAACACATCAAACAAATTATACACCACAACCAATTAGGTTTTATCCCAGGATCTCAAGGATGGTTCAACATATGTAAATCTATAAATATAATTCATCACATAAACATATTAAAAAATAAAGACCATATGATTCTCTCAATTGATGCAGAAAAAGCTTTTGATAATATCCAGCATTCCTTCATGATCAGAACATGTAAGAAAATTGGTATAGAAGGGACATTTCTTAAACTGATAGAGGCCCTCTACAGCAAACCCACAGCCAATATTGTATTGAATGGAGTTAAGTTGAAATCATTTCCACTCAGATCAGGAACCAGGCAAGGTTGCCCATTGTCTCCACTGCTCTTTAACATTGTAATGGAAGTTTTAGCCATCACAATTAGGGAAGAAAAGGCAAGTAAGGGCATCCATACAGGGTCAGAAGAGATCAAACT
>CAUYTI010103790.1:0-23958 GCA_963575145.1 Galago senegalensis | reverse complement strand
CCTCCAGCTCCTGGGCTCAACCGAGTCTCCTGCCTCAGCCTCCCAAGTAGCTGGGACTACAGGCGCCCACCACAACGCCTGGCCATTTTTTGGTTGCAGCCATCATTGTTGTTTGGTGGGCCCGGGCTGGGGATTCAAACCTGCCACCTTAGGTGTATGTGGCTGGTGCCTTAGCCACTTGAGCCACAGGAGCTGAGCCGATATAACTTTTTTTTTTTAAGTGTTTTATAGGTTTCTACTCCACAAGTTCTGAAGTGTTCATCAATGTTATTTCCTAAATGTTGGGTAGGATTTTCTAGAAAAATCTGGGCTAGAAATATTTTAGCTCCTGAATATCTTTATTACAAATTCAATTTTCTTAATCTGTATAGGACTAGTCTTCCATATCTCTATGTTTTCTAACAGTGTTTCTCCTTTCCTTCACAACATTTTCAATTTGTCCTTATACTGTGGTACTCTTCCTGTCCTACAAGCCAGTCTGACAAGAGAATCTTATTTTTTTTTTTAGTTTTATTTGAAGGATTTAGGGGGTACAAGTGCATTTTGTTATATGGAGTAATTGTATGGTGGATTCACATTGGGGCTCTGAGTGTACCCATTTCTCTAACACTGTACACTGTATGTGATAGGTAACTTTTGGTCTTCCAGTAATAATTAGGAATTTATTCATTTTCACTATTTTTTCTATGTTTCTTTGATGTTAATTTCATCGATTGTGCTCTTATATGCATTATCAATTTTATTTCTTTTTGGAGGGTAATTTCAAGCTTCCCCCCCCATTTCTAAAACAGTAGCTATGATAAATTATACCTTACAATTTCAGAAGGAAACACTTCAGCTGCTTCCCTCAAATTTTCATATATATGGTATTTATTTTTAATCAATTCCCCATATTTCATAGATTTTTAGAAGTTCTTCTTTGAAGCTTTAGGTTATTTAAAATTGTTGTTTTATTTACAGATATGCAAGAGATATCCAACATCTTTTAATTACCAATGAAATTAAAAGTTATAATAAAATAAATGGAAGATATAAGACATCCAATTCTACTGCTGAAAATTAAATGTTTACAGTGAATGAGATTAATGGCACACTAAATATTGCTGTGGCAAATGTTACCAAACTTGATAGCATGCTACTAATAGTAGAATCTGCCTAAAATCACACATACACCCACATGCACACATATGTAATATATCAAAAAGAATGCACAGATTATCAGCAAGCTCTATGAAATGAAGTGGCCTAATAAGGTGTCATTAAAGTCCTAGGAGAACAAAAGCGGAGTGCTATTAAAAAGAACATGTTTGAAGAAATAATGGCTAGAAAATTTTAGAACCTATTAATCTCTTTCTCTGTTTACACTCCATTAAAAATTTTCAGCATATTGAACATAGTTATAATTACTAGTTAATGTTACTGCTACTTCCAAATTAGTATGTTTTAGTTTGATATTTATAAATTAATACTTCTTTTCCTGCACATTTTGTTTTTTTTACATGATAATTGCTTTACTTGATCCAAACATTGTGAATTTTACTTTGTTAGGTGATAGATTTTGTTTTTCATATTATTAAAGATTGCTTCTGAGATTTGTTCCAAGATACTGTTAAGCAGAAATAGCATAATGTCTTTTCAGTTCTTGTAAAAATCTTTAGGCCAAACCAAAGCAATGTTTAGTCTAAGGGTATTTCCCATTACTTAGGCAAAATCTTCATGTTCCTGTATTTAATGACTCATTAATTGTGAGATTTTCAATCTGTCTGGTGGATGCAGGTACTATTCCTGGTTCTGAGTGGGTGCCAGGAATATTATTCTCCTAATATAAGAACGATTTTCCACCACTTTCAACATGATAAAATTTTCCTATTCATCACTTTTAACCGTAGAGAGTGTATATATTATAAAAAGAACTTCAGCTTTATATAGATCAGAACAATAAAAACCCAAAGCTTCACAGATAATTTACTAATGATGTTTTCTTTCTTACATTACAAATACAATGTTTCAATTTAAAATGCAACAAAGATGTCCTCTACAAAGTAGTTTAAATATTTGTTAATTACAGCATATTTTTTTGTAAGTTTATCACATCCAAAATTATTTTATTACTTATTTGTCTTCTACCTGTATTAGTTGTTAGTTTATATATGTTTGCAAATGCACACATACACACACATAAAATAAACTTAGTTGTCTCAATTTTGTGATGCCAAAATGTATATTCTATGAACTTTTTGTTCAATGAGCAGAGAAAGCATTAGGGGAAGAGAAAGCGTTTAGGGAAAGCATTTCTATACATTATTCCAATCTTCACCTGAATTAATAAAATTCACCATAGTTTAGAGCTTCTTTATGCTTGTGTGAAGTCATTCTTTTTATGTTATACTTCAAACTCATGTCTATCTTATGTTCTCCTTTTCATAGATTTTTCAATATTCGTTCAAGCATTAGCCAATTGTGGCTCCTGACCCTTCCCTCATAGTTTTAAGCCTTTGCTCCTAACATATCCGTGGTCAAGCAGTCTTTGCATGCTTCCCTCATCCCTTCCATGCTGCTTCTGGGGATTAATTCTGACTCACTGACCCTCTTCTCATCACTGAAATCAACTCTATCATTTGCAAGTCCACTAATGTTTTTATTGATGACAAGCTCAAGGGTACCTGCTCAAAAGGTGAAAGACTTTTCAAGCCATACATTAAGTTTAATGTACCATATCAAAACTTATATTTTAATAATTGGTTATTTTTTTATCATTTGACACAAATTTCCTTGATGCTAGGCAAGGGGGTAATACAATTACCTGTACATGGATTAGCATCTGAAATTTCTTCCCATGGTATTTTGAGTCAGGTATGTATTTTTAAATTTCTCTCGTTCAAAACAATAATTTTTGTTAACACACTTGTAGAAACAGAATGGACTGTGAAGCTAAAAAGTCCTCAGTTCAAACCCTAATTTTTATTTTGATAATTGTATACAAGGTCTGACAATTAAGTTCATGGACTAATTCTGGGAAACGTGCTACATAACTCATTCCTGAATATTACCATGATTACCTCTGAAGTATTTCTTTTTGGAAACTAGCCACAGATTGCCAGTGCCTACTTCACTTTTCAAAATGGTTTTAAATGTCTTTTTTTTTTTTCTAGAATGGTCGTCAAAGTTGTTATTCTGTGATTGAAATGTTTTCCTTTCAATATTTCCTTTATCTCTAGGTAAAGAAAAAGTCAGTGGGGGCCAGATCAGGTGAGTAAGGAGGGTGTTCCAATACAGTTATTTGTTTACTGGCTAAAAACTCCCTCCAAGGCAGTGCCATGTGAGATGGTGCATTGTCATGATTTAAGACCCATGCGTGAGATGTTGGCAAAGAGTTTCAGTTAAGATTTTTCTGTTTCTCTCTCAATGATTTTGACTCACAAGCTGATGGATTTCTCCAGGTGTTTTTCAGTTCTGCTCATTGCTGGCCTCCCCACTTCTTTCATCGGGGATGCTTTCTCTTCCCTAGGACAACATTTGATCCATTTGTACATTGCTGTTTCCTTCATGGCATTGTCCTAAAAACACGTCTCTGGTTTCATTTCCACTCTTGCCAAGTTTAACAAGAAATTTATGAATGTTTATTCCTTCTTCTTGTTTAAGAAGGAACAAACATTCACAAATGTTCTTCTCTGCATTCTCACAATGGCATGCAAAACCCTGCAGCAACAATAATGGAATGATAATCTGCAAGACACCAACATACATTGACCCAAACACACCTGTGAGATATCGATATACCAAGGTTATGAAACCTCATGGAGTGGTTTGTACAGTGATGCCAAAGTAAGTTCATTGTGGCAAGTTCCTGAACTCAATTGTCAGATCCATAGTGTTACTGAATGATTTACAGTGATAATGATGATAGAATATTATTTTGCAAGATGGCAAAATAACTTATTTCCTATCAAGATAATGGGAATTTGATAGCTATTAACAAGCGGAAATTTCTCCATTTCTTCCCCTATTAGCTCATTAATTGTGAAAACAGGAGATCATATTTATTCTTATAATTTCCCCTGATATATCTACCCAAAGTGTGCTCCAGTCACTGTGTAGCTAAACAGGCTTATGTGGCCTTTGTTCAAATTTCTGTGGTTTGCACAGAAAGCTTCCCATTGTATTACCCTCCCTATAATAGCTTTCAAGTAAATATATGACATTATTATATACAGATTTCACTCTATGTCTAGAAAAGTTTTATAGTTTTTTCTGAAATTTTCTTGCTCTTACCAAATAAGTACCATTTCCAACAATTTGTAGCTCCTTTCTTCTTAAGCTGCTATGTAATGCTAAACCCCTCAGCTATATCAGACATACCAGCAATCTGGTCTTCGGTCTCCTGAGTTGAACATTGTCTATCCATTCATTCTTTCAAGCAATATTTCTGGAGTACTTCTCACCTATTAGGGATAGCTCTAGACATTCGGGATAAAATGCATTATAGATGAAGGAAATAAGGCCTCTGTTTATCCAAAGTGAGGTTTTAAGACCAAAGAAACAATTACATAATGGAATTAGGGGTCTTATGCAGATAAACATTGCTAAAAGAAAAGAGATAATTAGGAATACTTTGACTAAAACCTGAAAGATGAGAAAAAGCTGACTGATCGAAGACTTAGAAGCAAATTGTTTGGTAGCATCAGTCTGAAGTCTTAAGCAGTTTGTGGCTGTGCCCTTAGCTTTGCATATAGATCTACTACCCTTTAAATATTTTGAAATTTTTAATTCAAAATTTTCATTGCTATTTTATTTTTCTATGGTATTTATGCTTCCCTTATTAAGTGATATATCAGCAAGAATAACAGTTTTACTTCTGAGGGGTATATTTTGTACAGTTCTATACTAAATATTTTATCAAAATAGATTTATTTTTATATTATCAATATGATATTGTCTCAGAAGGTCATTAATTTTATAGCATTTATTTGTTGCGATTTTGTTGTCTTTTACTTTTAAAAAATCCTCATTAGTTTAAAAAAATCTATGTTAATTGGAGTAAATTATGTTTGCAAGAAAACAATAAATTCTTTGTTCATTTACTCTATATTGTCATATATTGGGTCATTTCTCACAATTGTTGTTTCAACTATCAACAACAGGGTATCTATCACTATGATACTGGAAAAATTGAAATAGGATTAAAGTCATATTTATAAGTGTTTGTAGAACTACTTGTTTTTATTTTATTTTATTGAGACAGAATGTCACTATGTCACTCTTGGTAGAATGCTGTGGCATCACAATTCACAGCAACCTCAAACTCTTGGGCTTAAGCAATTCTCTTGCCTTAGCCTCTGAAGTAGCTGGGACTACAGGTGCTCTCCACAACACCCAGCTATTTGTTGTTATTGTTATTGTTATTGAAGTTGTCATTGTTGTTTAGCAGGCCTGGGCCAGGTTCAAACCTGCCATCATTAATGCATGTGGCCAGCGCCATAGCCACTGTGCTATGGTCACTGAGCTTACTTCCTGGGTTTTTTTAATTTATTCTTTTCTGAAGACTAATGCATCTAAAATAAATAGATATTCCTGGAAACAGAAATTATATTTTTAAGCCTATATTTTATTGTTGAGAAGGTATTTAGATGTTTATTAATTTAATAAAGGCTGACATATTTAGTAAATGAGTAGTATGCAAGCAACATCATTAGATAGAGTTCTTATCTTTCCTTAGATTTTTATATAATGCAAATGAGGAAGGAAGACATGTTTTCCTTAGAGCTTCTAGAAAGGATGACAGCCCTGCTGGTCTTTCTGATTTTAGTGTGATGAAAACTGCATTAGACTTCTGCTGTAGAGATCTGTTAGACAATAAGTTTGGATTTCTTTAAGCTGTTAAAATTGTGTTATTTTTTTATAGCAGCAATAAAAAATAAACATATTCAATTATCACAAAATGGTTAGGACCTAATAGTTCCCCAGGATATGTCTCTGGAACCTCAGAGGTCTAATAGGCCATACATTGAGAAATGTTGCCCTAGATCCATAAATATCCCCCCACAGTAGAATTACTGGAAGTATCCAATCATTTCCTATGTCCCTGCTAACATTTCTAGTTCTTGCCTTTTTGACAGGGATATCTTACTATGTAATAACAGAGCTTTTGCATTATTAAAGCCAGTTAAATTATTTCCAGGTTTGTCACTTCAGATTCAAATAAAGCAAAATGAACAACAAAAATGGTTTACACTGGAAAATTTTCCTTCCCATTAGAACCTATGAGCAAGTGAGGAAACCTATATCAACTCATCTTCCTATTGTTTGGGCCCAGAGATACCTGCTGTGGGTTTGAAAAAACCAAATGGACCACTACTGGCCAAAAACCTGAAAGCTTCAGAGGTCTCAGTCCACCCCATAACTGCCAAGTGAGGAAAGTACCAGAACATCTAGGAACCATTCCTCCAGTTTATCCCATTAAACTGATTAGACATGTTTTTGAAATCATTAACAACAAAGGAATGCAACTGGGGCTATCATTATCAACTAGGGACAACATAAAAAGAGCATTTGGGGGGTGGGGGTTGCAACTAACTTTCCAAACAGACACCGACTTCTCTGGGCACAAGCTTTGCAAATGGTCTCAGATTAGAGTGCTGTGACATATTTATTCTTTTTTTTTTTTATCACTTTTGAGTTTTTTTTTTATTTTCATTTTTTAATTAAATCAGAGTTGTGTACATTAATGTAATCATGGGGTACAATGTGCTTGTTTTACATACAATCTGAAATGCTTTCATCAAACTGGTCAACATAGCCTTCATGGCATTTTCTTAGTTATTGGGTTAAGACATTTATATTCTACACCTAGTAACTTTCACATGTACCCTTGTAAGATGCACTGTAGGTGTGGTCCCACCAATTACTCTTCCTCTCCCCATCACCTCCCTCTCCTCTCCTCCCTCTCCCCTTTCCCCTTCTTCTTGGGCTATCATTGGGTTATAGCTTTCAGAAGAAAGCTATAAATTGGTTTCATAGTAAGACTGAGTACATTGGATACATTTTCTTCCATTCTTGAGACACTTTGCTAAGAAGAATATGTTCCAGCTCCATCCATGTAAACATGTAAGAGGTAAAGTCTCCTTATTTAAGGCTGCATAGTATTCCATGGTGTGTGTATACCACAATTTACTGATCCATTCATGGGTTGATAGGCACTTGGGCTTCTTCCATGACTTAGCAATTATGAGTTGGGCTGCAATAAACATTATGGTACATATATTCTTATAATGTGATTTTTGGTCTTCTGAATATATACCTAGTAGAGGAATTGTAGGATTGAATGGCAGGTCTATTTTTAGATCTCTAAGTGTTCTCCAAACATCTTTCCAGAAGGAATGCATTAGTTTGCATTCCCATCAGCAGTGTAGAAGTGTTCCCTTTTCTCCACATCCACACCAGTATCTCTGGTTTGGGGATTTTTGTGATGTGGGCTAATCTTACTGGAGTTAGATGATATCTCAAAGTAGTTTTGATTTGCATTTCTCTGATGATTAAGGATGGTGAGCATTTTTTCATGTGTCTGTAGGCCGTGCGTCTTCTTCAGAGAAATTTCTATTCAAGTCCCTTGCCCACCCTGAGATGGGATCACTTGTTCTTTTCTTGCTAATATGTTTGAGTTCTCTGTGGATTCCTGTTATTAAACCTTTGTTGGAGACATAACCTGCAGATATCTTTTCCTATTCTGAGGGCTGTCTGCTTGCTTTACTTACTGTGTTCTTGGCTGTGTGAAGCATTTTAGTTTGATCAGGTCCCAGTAGTGTATTTTTGATGTTGCTTCAATTGCCCGAGGGGTCCTCCTCATAAAATATTCGCCCAGGCCGATTTCTTCAAGAGCTTTCCCTGCACTTTCTCAGTAACAACAGGAATCTGCAGACTCATACAAAAACATGGAAGCTAAATAACCTTATACTGAATGATAGCTGGGTCATAGTCGAGATTAAGAAGAAAATTACCAAATTTTTGGAACAAGAGGATAATGAAGACACGAATTATCAGAATCTCTGGGATACCGCAAAGGCAGTCCTGAGAGAGAAATTTATAGCACTGCAAGCCTTCCTCAAGAGAATGGAAAGAGAGGAAGTTAACAACTTAATGGGACACCTCAAGCAACTGGAAAAGGAAGAACATTCCAATCCCCAAACCCAGCAGAAGAAAAGAAGTAACCAAAATCAGAGCAGAATTAAATGAAATTGAAAATTGAATTATACAATAGATCAACAAATCAAAAAGTTGGTTTTTTGAAAAGGTCAATAAAATAGATAAACCTTTGGCCAACCTAACCAGGGAAAAAAAAAGTAAAATCTCTAATTTCATCAGTCAGAAATGGTAATGATGAAATATTAACAGACTCCTCAGAAACTCTCCATGTTTTCTTACGGCTGAATAGTATTCCATGGTATGCCCACACAAATGATAAAACATAAATATAGTCTAGCAAGGGAGAAGGGAGGGGGGAAAGGGGAGAGGGAGGGGCGCAGGGAGAAGGGAAGGCAATTGGTGGGAGGAGGGGTGGTGATTGGCAGGGTCACACCTAATGTGTGCAACGTGAGGGTGGGTATTCAGCACACCCCCTGGGTGAAGGCCTCAACTACTTCTTGAACTTTACCTTAGAAAAAAAAAGTAACCTGAAAATTTGTACCCTCATATTAATTTGACATATACAAAAAGAAGTACTCTGCTTCTTGTGCTTTTCCCACCAAAGTGTTTTCCAAAATACTCTTTGCTTGTAAGTTAAGAAAACAGTTCTTCAGCGGCAGCTCATGAAAGGGTGCTTGTCCGGAATGTGTCTCAGCCTGCAAAGCTCATAGAACCTTTGAGTTGAAAGGAATCTGAAGAATGTCTTCGATTTCAGGCACCCTTTCTGGTGCATTCTGGAGAGGTGGATACTCACCCCTGGCTGGCATGACTCACGGAGGGGGGACTCACTATCTACTCAGATCCCCTGTGGGGGGACAGGTCTAATTGTGCCACTCTTCTCTTGGCGGGGTGGTGCTCTGACCCCTTGTGATGTGCACGGGAGTAAAATCTTCCCCCCCTGCCACAGGGAAGTCTCTCTGGGGTTTGGCAGTGGTGCCCAAGTTCTCCCTGAGCTTGCCACCCTCCATGACAACTGGTCTCTGATACTCCCATCAAAAGGCAGGATCTTGAGATAACTGACCATTTTGTCTCATGTCACAGGTTTGAGGAGTAGGAGACAGATCTCAACAGACCTGGAGCAAATAACGGAGCTTCTGGTCATGAGCTGTACGATGTCCGACAGCTGCCTGAACCTCTCTGAGCTGTGGCCTGCTCATGTGTAAAATCTCGGAATTTCCTGCTTCTGTTTCAAGGACTGTTGCTACTCATCTGACCTCCAGACCCCTGCCCCTAACCCTCTGTCTCAGTCTCTGGTTTACAGCACTGACTTTAGGCCCTTGGCTCCCTTCATGAGGTTTTCTTTTCAGTTCTGACCAAGTTGCTCCCCTGCTCTGTCTTTATGGCTCCCCACAGCTGCTGGATGTTTCCAGGCTCCTTAGGGGGGGCTTTGAGGCCCCAGTGTTGGGCCTTGGCAGCGTCTCTAGCTTCTTAGGCTGTGACTCTCGGCTTTGACTCCTTTGGAGTTCTCTGAAAGCACTTTGACTCCACATTTTGCACAAACTGGTACTTCCACCTACGAATCCCTCTCCCCTGGTCGCAGTTATGTTCCTAGTTCAATGATATGGGACCATTTGGAACAAATCCACAAGGTAGAGAAGCTGGATAGATGGATTCTGCATGAATTAAATGAGGGTCAGAAGAGACGGCCTCTCAAAGCTTGCCTTTCTTTGCTGTCACATAAAGGTGAACCCTTTCTATACCATATTGTTGTATATAATGAAAAATGGATTCTTTTTGAAAACAGGAATCATTTGGCACAATGGTTGGATAAAGCACAGAAACACAGTCCAAACCAAAGACTCATCAAAAAAAGCTAATGCATTCTGTTTGGTGGTCCGGGACTGGTAGTACACACGACAGCTTCATGGAACCCAGTCAATCGATTACAGCAGATGACTACCGCAACCAGTTGCATGCAGTGATAAGGAAGCTTGTGATCAGCCAAGATTAGTCAATAGAGATAGGCCAATCCTCTTGCAAGACAATACTTGGCCACACGTTGCACGAACAACGCTGCTCAAACTCCAGAAGCTGAACTCGGAAACTGTCTGACATCCACTGTATTCACTGGGCCTTACACCAACTGACAACCACTTCTTGCAGGAAAAATATTCAATTCTGAATAAGCTGTGGAAGACATCCTTCGTGATTTCGTCACCACTCCCTCTCCAGGTTTCTTTGATGCTGGCGCACACAAGCTTCCATTAAGATGGCAAAACTCCGTCGACTGCTTAGGCGCTTTGTATTGTTTCTTGTTTGAGCTATGATAGACTAAACTTTTGATTCAAAGTCAGACATTTCACATTTAATGACCTAATACAGACTCCTCTTGATCCTACAAAACCCCACTCAAGTTTTTTTATCTGAAGCTTTTTTCAGAGCCTTCTTTCCCTCTGAAACACAAATTCATCCTTCCTCTGTTGTTCTGTACCAGTAGGATGGCTGCATGGATCTGTGGCTGTCTTTCCTTTGGGAAGGTTCCGAGGCACCAGGGACAGGGCCTGGCAGGCTGAGGTGCCCACCCTCGTGACTTATGTCCCTGTACTTCTGATCCCTGTCTCTTTTCTCACCTTTCCAAGTGAAAACGACAGTGGTTCTTAATCAGAACTTCTTAATCACGCACGTTATCCTTCCGAGATGGCTTTTACCTCCAGGAACCTACTGATTCCCCAGTCCAAATTACTATAATTACCACAAATGATAAAATAGCAGCTTTCCCAGTTTTCTTTACCCTTGCCAATTTGCATATGCTAATGCACTGACATCTCCCCTCGGCCCCTTCCTGTGAGCTCTTCAGGGACTTTTTCTGTAAGTGTGTAGTTCACTTGTCCCATACCAACTTGACCGATTGGATTGGGACCAGGAAGAAAGAAGCCTCCAGAATTTCCTAACCCACCCAAGGAGTGGAAGAAATGAATTTCCTGTTATTTAAAATATAGTAAAGGCAGTGAGGGAAATCTTTTTTCTGTCTTAGGAGAAAGCAGGGTGATGGGAAGCAGAAGGCACTCTTGAAATGAGAGGCAGGAGAGACCTGGGCTCAAATTGCTGCCTCCCACAGCCACAGCCTGGTCTGTCTCCTTCCCTGAACCTCCCATCTCTCTTCTGAAAACTGCAGATCTTATACCCATTTGGCAGTTTGCAACAAGAAAGAAATATGGACTTTTTAAAATTTAAAAATTTTGGTAAAAAAATTAAATAAAAAATATCATCAAAAATAAAACAAAAGTTATGACGAAGTACACATAACATAAATTTACCACCTTTCCCATTTTTCAGTGACGGTTCCATGGCGTTAATTATGTTGTTGCAAGACCATCATCACCACCTATCTCCAGAACTATTTCCATCTTGCAAAACTGAAATTCTACACGCATTGAACAGTAACTTCCCTTTACTTTCCCCCTCCAGTCCTTAGAAATTACTGTTCAACTTTCTTTGAATTCATAGAGAATTCAACTACTGTGGGTACCACACGTAGGTGGAGTCATACAGTATTTGTGTTTTCCACAACAGGCTTCTTTCACCTAGCACTATGTCCTCAAAGTTCACTGGTGTTATAGTGTATGTCAAAATTTCTGTTGCTGAATAATATTCCATTTTCTCATTGTAGATTTGTACCAACGGTTGCTTATCCAGTCATCCACTGATGGACATTTGAGTTGTTAGAAATACAAACTTACACGTTAAAATATCTTCAAAAACATGCAGACCAGCCCAACTGTAGAATGTGGAGGGGTCAGGGCAGTGAGCTTTTGTGTTGTACCTGACTTTGAGGCCTGGCTGGGTATCTTTGAACTCCATACCTTGGTCCCTATCTTACAGGGCTGTTCTGAGGTCTGCATTCATTTTTTTTTTAGTTACTTATTAATTCAACACATCTTTATTGAGCACATACTATGTTCTAGGTACTAAGCTAATTGCTTAGGATAGAAGAGTGAGTTTCTTGCAGAGTGCCTGGCAGGGAGAAGGTAAGACCTGTCATAATCAAATAAATAAGAGAATGTTTTTTATGTCAGATGGTGACAAGTTGTGTGGAGAGAAATAAAGCAGATTAAGGACAACGAGTGCTTGGTGGGGGGATGGCGCTATTTGACACAGGTGAGCAAGGGAGGTCTCCTGAGGATATGAGAGTTGCACAGGTGAGCCTGGGAAGACCAGAGAGACAAGAACAGGCAAAGACCACAAAGTGAAATTATGCCTGGAATGTTCTAGAAACAAATATGGTTCGGCTGGAGAAATTTGTGATAGGGAGCAGCTGAGGATAGGGCCATGAGGTAGAGTGATGGTGGGGGTTAGTCAGAGGAGCTGGGATGAGTGAGCCCAGAAGGCACTGAAGAATTCTAAGGAGGGAGGTGTGAAGGTGTGACTCCTATTTTAAAAGGATTGCTCTGACTGCTGGGTTGACAATCAGCTACAGTGGGGAAAAACGTGAAGATAGAAATGCCTATGATTGTAATAACCTAGGCAGAGATTGGCAAACTTTCTGTAAAGGACCAGTTAGTAAACGTTTTCAGCTCTGAGTACCATATGGTTTCTGTTGCAATTACTCAGTTCTACCCTTGCAATGTAAAAGTAGCCATTGTCAACATGTGAACAAATGGACCTTGTCCCAGTAAAACTTTAATTACCAAAATAAGTAGATAGCTGAAGTTGACTAGTGCCTGCTCTAGGTAAGATGATGGTAGTGGGTTGAACCAGGGTATGGCAATGGGGTTGTGAGAAGTGGCTGAAAAGGATATATTTTGATGGTGGATGTATCATCAGAGTTTGCGTCAAATTGGAGGTAACAGGTGAGAAAGACAGCAATCAAGAATGGCTAAGGTTTATGACCGGAGCAAAATAAGGTGAGAGATGCCAATTACTGAGATGAGAGAGTCTATGGGTAGAACAGGATTTTTTTTTTTTTTTAAGGAGTCGGGATAATTGGGAATTTGTTTTGAGACACTTTAGGTTTGAGATGCCACTTAGATTGTCAAGGTAGACGTATGAGTCTGGAGTCTAGAGAGAGGTTGAGGCAGCAGGTAGGAATTTGGAGGTTGTCAGCTTCTAGGTGAAATCTGAAGATGTGAGATTGGAGGTAGGGAAGAAGTGAGGTCATGTAGGGAAGGAGAGTGGCTAGAGAAGAGAGGGCCTCTGAGTGCTGGGCCCTGGGGCACTCAGAAATGAGAAGCCACAGCAAAGGCCACTGAGAAGCAGTGGCCACTGGGCGGGACAACAGCCTGGGAGTGTGGTATCTCGGGAGTTAAGGAAAGAAGTGTTTCTAAGGGAGAATAATCAGCTGCACTAAGTTTTGTTGTAATGGCTTGAATAGTGTTTGCCTGAAATTCAAGTCTACCAGGAATCTTAGAAATAGGGTGGTTGTAGATATAACTAGTGAAAATGACATCATACCAGATTAGGGTGGGTCCCGAATCTCATGACTATTTTCCTTATAAGAGGAAGAGAGGACATACAGATGCACAGAGGGAAGAAGGCCATGTGAGGACAGAGGCAGGCAGGGAGACGGGAGTGACGCAGCTCAAACGGACCAATCCCAGGGAAGACCAGAGCTACAGACACTGAACCATGCAAGGGAGGACTCATCTCTAGAGCCTTCAGAGGGACCATGGCCCTGTTGACATCTTGATTATGGATTTCTGACCTCCAGAACTGTGATAGATATATTTCTTTTATCTGAAGTCACCTAGTTTGTTGCAATTTGTTGTGGCAATTTGTTATGGCACAGCTCTAAGAAACTGAAACATGCTGATAAGGAAGATCAGGATTTAAAAAAGACCTTAGATTTAGCAATGTTGGGAGTGGAGAGGGTCCTGGGTAACCTTGGCAAGAGTTGTTTTCAGTAATATGGTTGCAAAGTCTCTTTAGAGGACGTTCATGAGGAATGGGAGGAAGGGCACTGGATACCAAGCATGAACCATTCTTGTATTCTGAAGGGGAGGAAAAATGGGTAGTAGTTAGAGAGGACTGAGAGAAATAAAACATGTCTAGCATTCATAAGAAGGATCCAGAAAAGAGGTGAGAAATGGGGAAGCAGGAGGGAGGGGAGAGTGGGTGGTGTCCTTAAGGACTGGCTCAGCAGACATGTGGAGAGGCTAATCCCTGGGAAGGTTGTCCTGGGCAATAGGACAGTGTGGGTGATGGCCTGTTGGCCAATATGGCAGAGGGACTATCTGAATTCTGCTGTGGTCATCCCAGTTGTCTTCATGAAACAGGAATCTAGAATGTTGGCTGAAGCAGAGGCTGCAGAAGAGGCAGTGGCAGTTGGAGATGGGAGTAGGAATGAAATGGCCATTTGGGAGGCTAGGGAGGGGTCCTTTTGGGGAAGTGTGGCTGGTTGCCTGGAAGACCTGAGGGCCCATTTGAGTCTTGAACCAGGATGGGCAGGGCCAGCAGGGTTGTGTGTTTCCCTCTCACTACACTCAGCTTCTGGGGCCAGGTAGGGAGCAGGTGGAGAGCTGGACTGAGCCAGGGAATGTAATGAAGCCAGAAAGGAACAAGGGACTTGAGGGTTGTATCAGTTAGCTATGGCTGTGTAACAAACCACCCCAGAACTTAGTGGCTTCATTTCTGTTGTGATTCTTCAATTTTTGGCAGAGCTTTGGTAGGGACAGCTTTGGAGGGATGGCATGGCTAAGGATTGGAGGGTCCACTTTTAAAATCATATAGTAGGCTGATAATGGCCCTCAAAGATACCAGGACTTAATCTCTAGAGCTTGTAAATGTTGGGTCTTTGAGGATGTGATTAAGTGAAGAATCTTGAGATGGGGAAGTTATCCTGGCACCTTGTAAACCCTAAATACAATCACAAGTGTCCTCGTAAGACAGAAACATGAGGAGATTTGATGTACAGGAGAGGTGGAGGCCATATGACTCCAGGGAAGAGAGCAGAGAAATCCAGCTACAAGCAGAGGAGTGCCTGGTGGACCAGGAGCTGGGAGATGCAAAGGGGAATGGATTTTCTTCTGGCTTTCCAAGTGTATGATCCTGCTGACACCTGGAGTTTGAACTTTTAGCCTTCAGAACTGTGAGAGAAGAAATTTCTGTTGTTTTAGTCCCCCTAGCTCATGGCAATTTGTTGCAGCAGCCCTAGGGACTGATACAGATGGTGAATCACATGTGGCAAGTTGGTTCTACCTGTCATCTGGGAGCTGGGGGTGAGGGCTGGGGCCTTCATTTATCTCCACATGGCTCCGCCTGGCCTGGTAGCTGGGTTCCAAGAATGAATGTCCCAAAAGGACTGGGCACACGCTCTCTTGCCTTTTATAACTTGCCTTGGTGTCCCTTCTGCCATAATCATAGCTCCTTTCAGAACCAAAAAGAGGGAATGCAGACTTGTGTCTCAACAGGAGGGATGTCCAAGTCACATGAAAAGTGCATGTGAGATGGGAGAGACTTCTGTGACCAGTTTTTAAAATATACAACTTGCCACCAAGGTAATGTAAGATGATGATGATGGTGCTGGTGGTGATGGACTGACATCTTAGTTGGGCAAAGAGCAAAGTGAGGACATATGGAATGAAGGGCAGTGAGAAGGTGGCACAGTGAATGGACCCTAGGGTCCAGGGTGGTGGAAGAATCATTGACCTCCAAGTGAGGATAGGGCAGAGAGAGGGACTCTTGCAACTGAGGTTAGGGGTGGAAATAGTTGTTGTAATGCTAAGGTACACAGTATGGCCATGGAGTGAGTGACTAAGGGGAGGCTTTGGATGACAGGAAGTCACAGAATGACAGACCAGGCTGTCGGGAGGACACCTGTGCCAACACCAGTACCAGTGAGCCAGGCGTGAGATTTCGCAGGGATAGGAAGCCAGTGGCCTCCTCCAAGTCTGAGGATGACCCAGTAAAGGAGGGGATGATTGTTGGTCTAACACCGTGAGGCAAGTTTCAAAGCTGGAGGTTTTGGGGGAGGAGGACGAGGTCCTAGAAGCATCTGAGGAGCTGTAAGGAGCAGTATAAGTGACAGCAGGAATGTGGGGAGAAAACAGGTCCTCTTAAGGTAGCTGCAGGAATGGAGGGTCCCCAGGGAGAGCCAGAAGTTAAGTGTTCCCTGGAGAAGGATAGTTGGAGGTGGAAGGAACCATGGAGTCGTGGTGGGAGGCTTTAGGGAATGGGAGGGAGGTAAGGGATGTGCAGCCCGGTGGGAGTAAGAGTGCTGAAAAGGGACAGGGTCCTGGGAACCTCGAGCTTCTTGGCATTGTCAATGTGAACCACGATGTAGGGCTTGATTTGACCAGATTTGTGGGGGCTCAAGGTGGACTGCAGGGGTGCATGTGGGCTCTGAGGGCTGGATCCCAGAGCTCTGCTCCACTCTGGTGGGAGGCCAGGGGAGGAGATGACTTCCCAGGAGGGCCAGCCGCTCAGTGATACTCGTTACTCCTAGCGTCATCATTTCTTCCCAGGTTACGCTGCTGACTGTGCGGGCATTATTGGACTTGTCACATTGTGTTGTAATTATCTGTTTTCCTGGCTTCTCCACAGGCCTGTGAGCTCCCGGAGAGCAGGTCTTCATCTTGTTGTCTTGGAATCCATCCCTGGCACCATTCTCAGCCTAGAGCAGTTATCAACCAGCATGTGCTGAATAAGACCCAGAGGGCTGCACTGACTTATCCAAGGTCACACAGCAAAAAGTGCCTGGACAAATCATGTAGGTTCCTGGTTCTCAATTTTCTTTGCACCCATGAAATATCTAAATCCCTCTGATCCTTGTAGTGGTTAGTTCTCCTATCTCTTTCCCCTTTGCACATTTATTTTTCAACGACTGCTGCCACCCCAGCAGGAGTTTGAAGCCCAGAACCTCCATCGACGTTCAAAGCCTCTCTCTTTTTGCTCATGTTTAATCTTCAAAAGCCCCTTTCTCCCACTGGTGATGTTCCCTGGGGTGCCCCTGACTGGCCCTACTAAAACAGGAATTTCAGGCTGGCTAAATAGGGATTTTCAGCTAACAGAAGAAATTACTGACAGGGGAGAAAATAGGAAAAAAGGCAGATAGTTCTCAAGCTTCCTTGTCATCTGCATTGGTCTTGGCATTGGGGGCTTCTTAAGTCTATTAGCCTCTGTTAATTTCTCCAGTGCTTTATGGCGAAGGGGGTGTAATTGGCTGGAAATGCTCCTTAAGAAGGGCAGTTTGCATCCGTAGCTGACAGGCTGAGATAAACCCATTTAGGGAAGAAACACATCTTCTCAACCCGTCCACAAAATTTGAGGAGTGGGAGGAGACAATCTCATGGTCCAGTGCCATCTTCTTGATCACAGACCCCTGCCTGAGATGCTGTCAGCTGGGACCTTAGTGCCCCGGGACTGGTGAGCTGCTATGCTGCGATCAGTTCAGGCAGGATGGGCTCCATTCTGTTGTTTTTTTTTTTTTTTTTCCTCTTGAAAACTTCAGAGCTTGGGCAGGCACTGAGGGACAGAAAAGGATAAATGTGAATAGAGAAAATCAGTCCCTCTATTTTATAGAGAAGTGTGTGTGTGTGTGTGCACATGTGTGCATGTGTGGTGTGTGTGCCCATATGTGTGTGTAGTGGATGGGTGGGGGATCCAGCTGTGAGGGCAGAGAGGAAGATTACTCTAAATCACAGAAGAAGCAGAGACACCAGCAGAGGCCAGCCTGTGCAAGCCCTTCCTCTGGGTCCACAGAGAAAACATCTATTCCTTGGAGCATGCCAGGCAGTTGCGGGGGACGTCTCTAAGCCTCTGGGGGGAGTGCTGAGGAAAGGAGTGGACCTTCCTTGTTGCGCCTCTGGCACAGAGGATTGGAACTAACATGCAGCAGACGTCCCAGGAAGACACAGCTCGGCCCGCCCTGGGCTCTTCCCATCATGTGGATAGTCTCTGGCAGGCGGTCAGGAACATGAGCTCCAGTCCTGCGGGGTGCCATGTGTGAGGACCATCCTACGCCACGTGGGCCAGCGGCCTCTCAGGCCATCTGAGGCAGGGTGAGGACCATCCTATGCCATGTGGGCCAGCGGCCTCTCAGGCCATCTGAGGCAGGGTGAGGACCATCCTACTCCACGTGGGCCAGTGGCCTCTCAGGCCATCTGAGGCGGGGTGAGGACCATCCTACACCACGTGGGCCAGTGGCCTCTCAGGCCATCTGAGGCAGGGTAAGGACCATCCTACTGCACATGGGCCAGCGGCCTCTCAGGCCATCTGAGGCGGGGTGAGGACCATCCTATACCACGTGGGCCAGTGGCCTCTCAGGCCATCTGAGGCGAGGTGAGGACCATCCTATACCACGTGGGCCAGCGGCCTCTCAGGCCATCTGAGGCAGGGTAAGGACCATCCTACACCACGTGGGCCAGTGGCCTCTCAGGCCATTGGAGGCTGGGTGAGGACCATCCTACATCACAGGGGCCCAGCAGCCTCTCAGGCCATTGGAGGCCGGGTGAGGACCATCCTACACCACAGGGGCCCAGCAGCCTCTCAGGCCATCGGAGGCCGGGTGAGGACCCTCCTACACCACAGGGGGCCAGGGGCCTCTCAGGTCATCTGAGGCAGGGGCAAGCAGAGGGACTTTCCCTGGCCTCCCATGTGCAGCTCATGGCATGTCCTGTTGGTGCCAGAGCCAAAGTCCATCCTCCCTGCTATGATGCCCCTCTGGGCTACTAGCACCCCACCCCACCATGAAAATGCCAGCTGTGGGAGAGCAGGGAGGCTGTCTCTCCCATTCACCTTCCCAGTCCTGGGTGCATAAGATGCTCTCCAGATGTATTCATGGAATGACTGAGTGAACACACAAATGAATGAATGAGACATACATACCCGGGTGTGTCATCTGGATCTACTGCCTATGAGCCAAGTAACTGAAAAGGTTGGTTCACAACCTGAGGCCTTGTGTGTAGAGTGGGGACCATGATATTGACCCCGAGAGTGGCGAGTGGCACTGACACTGATGCTGTAATAATGCAAAACTTTCAGCTCTGTATCTTGTATCCAGTAGATGCTCAATTAAAGCCAACTCCCTTCCCCTTCCTGGTCTTGCCCTTGTGGATTTATACAAGGCCGGAGGAGCAGGGTGGAGCTCTCTCTCAGGACTCCCATTGGGAAGCCCATGGAGGGCAGGGCCCCAGGAGCACCCATCTTCCATGTACCCACCTGGTTCCCCAGCCCCAATCTCACCCTTGCTTTTCACCTGTCTTCTCGAGGCCCAGACTCTAACCACATCCTCGTTGCCACTCTCCTGCCCCTCACACTCCCTCCTTCCAATGTCTGCTTCATAATCCTCTTTAAGCTGGACATTCAAGGCTCTTTCATCCAGATTTCCCTTTAGCTGTCCCATTTTATGCCTCTTGGCTTTCAGCTGCCTCTTCACTCTGCTCAGGCCATTGTCCACCTCGCCCCTTGCTGTCCAGCATAAACCTTATCTTTTAAGGCCCCCAGCGCTGGGTCATCAGCATGCAAGAAATTAATGTGCTGATTTTAAATGGCCCATTTATATTTCTTCAAGGGCATTAGGAACAGGTTTCCTAGGGATGCACTTTGAAAGTCACTTGAGCATTTCCCTGCTATTTTGATACATCTTTTCTTGCAACGTAAACTTTCTAGGCGGGGAAGAAGATTTTTTCTCCCATGGAAGAGGGGGAAATGGAGCCCAGAGAGGTACAACACCCCATCCAGATTGTACTGCGGTCAGCAGCAGAGTTGAGACTAGAACCCAAGTCTCCTGTCTCTGTGCCATCAATTTTGGCTGCAGGAAGCTGGTGGCTGAGTTCCGTTTGGATCCAGCCCGGGCAGGAAGCCCAGGGCCTAGTCTGGTTTGGCCGTGCCCCAGGCCCAGTGTGGCTGGCAGCAGCTAGAGGCCATTAGGGGCATCTCTTGCTCACACCCCTCTCTGCAAACATTATCCTTGGAGGCAGCCTCCTCTGAGACAGCACGCCCAAGTGGCTGCCCTGTGGGTCAGCTTGCAGCCCCCTCTGAAGCCTGGAGGGACAGGCTGAGTCCCTGGGGGTTCCGCCAGGCAAATGGCATCCCAGGTTCATCCAGGCTTTTAGGACTGTGATTCTCAAAGGGAGAAGTGCTACTTGCGGTGCGGCATTTTGAGTATTTATGGGGGTATTTCCAGATTGTCCAAATGTATGGGGGGGGGAGATTTGCAACTGGTGTGTGGGGGACAGAGGTGCCTAACATACTGCCTTGTGCTGGAAAGTTCCATATCACAAAGAACCCTCTGGCATCCTGTGAGATTTTCACGTCTCATCTTTCTGGATGTACATGTAAGTGAAAACCTGTTTATGTACGTTTAGAACTCTTTATCCATCACATACCTATGGATCCATAAATTGATGTATATGAACAAAGCATTATGTGAATAGCTTTAAAATACACTGAACTTCCCAGGAATGCAATTGCTGGGCATATCAAGGGAAGACTGCCTTTTGTTTGGTTCACAATTTTACGAAGATTTGTTCACCATTTCAGAAAATCACACTGAGGATGGCACGGCCTCTACGGAATGGAAGACACCAAAACAATCCCCCCATCTCAGTTATATTTATAACTTTGTTATTGTAAATAAGGAAGGATACTTATTCAGCCTTTATTTCAAAATGTCAAATAGAGGTGAAAACATTCAATAATATTCAGTTAAATATGACCTTATGTCTCTTAAATCCCAACCTACTCCTTAAAAGGGGTGTAAATACCAGATTACTTTGTGTACCTTCTCTGCAATCATGTCGGGATGTTTCCTTATTGACATGTATATTATTTGTTTTAAGTTGTTTCCTTTTCTTTATCTTTATAATATGTTATATTGATTTTTAAAAGTTATGTAGGTAGGTTATGCTATCCATGGATTTTATTTCATCTTACTAAGAGGGATGTTACAAAATAACTGCTGTGAAAAGGGAGATTTGAATCCGAGAGGGTAATAAAGCCTCTTGCCTTCCCTCTGGGGACACACGTCTGGGTTGTCAATACCATTTAAATGCCATATTCGGGATGAAAAATCTTCTGGTTTTTCCTTCCTGAATCCCTGAATAACCTCTAGCTGTGTGATCTTTATTCATTCATTCATTCACTCAACATATGATATGACCCTCCACGTCCAGGCACATTGCTGGCTCTTTATGTCCGTTTTCTCGTTTAATCCTCCTAGCAATCCGGCAAAGTAGGGGTGATTAGCCCTGTCTTGCAGACACTGGTCCAGGTCCCAGTGAGCTCCCGCGCCAGTGGACGACACAGATGAGTAAATGGGCATCTATGGTCCAGTGTGGTCTGTGCATTCGTGGGGCAAGCCTAGGAGCTGCAGGACCCCGAGGAGGGGTGTCTAACCCTGTCCACAGGGAGAGAGGACTCTATTTTCAGGACAAGCTCCCAACGGATCAATAGCTAGCTTGGTCTTGACAAATGGGGAAGGTAGCAGATGGAAGAGGAAGATGGAAGTAGGTTCTCGGCTGCTGGGATACAGTCGTGAGGGGCAGTGTCAGGAGTGAGCACAGCAGGGCTGGAGCTCTGCATGCTGCTCTCTGTGGTGGAAGCCCACAGCGTGAATGGGCTTGTTGAGAGAGGAGACTTCAGGCAGGGAGGAGGCAGCCTCTGGGGTGGTGGGTGAGATCCTGGGTACAGCCCAAAGATCTTTTACTTTATCTTGAAGGCAATAGGGAGCCATGGAAGGGCATATATACCATGGGCATTTATAGTGGGATGGTACAGTCAGTCTTGTAGCTTAGAGTGATCACTGATGTTGCAATCTGGAGAATGATTGGTGGGGACTAAAGGACTAGGTCAGAGGCTCTTAGCACAATTAAGTAGTTCATAAATCACTTCAATGTTCATTGACTATATCCCATATTGCAGTCACTGTGTAGAATCAGCCCTAAATCCACCAAGTCAGAAGTCTGGCCATGTGTTAAGTTTGGTTTACCCCATAGGACCCAGAATTATGACATCTATAAGGTCCCTGGGCCACACCGGCTACATGGCTGCCTATGGCCCCAGACATGGGGCACCCCAGTCACTTATTTATAGTGCTGGTCCAATTATACCACCCCCTCTACCCACAAAAACACCAGCAAGGAAGTTATTTGGTTCTAGGCTGGACCTAATTGTAGATAATTTATTATTATTTGGAAACATTTTCTAATCGACTGAATATTAATTGACGGGGCTCCGTGCAGAAGATGAAGATATTAAACTGTCATTACACAAATGTGTGTTTGCCTTGTCCCCACACAGCGCAATCATTAGTTCTGGCTGCCTTGGGAAGCTTTGCTGTACTCTCTAGAGTTCTCTGCAGAAGCTGACCATGTCTGACTTCAAGGGCCAGTTAGCTGCAAGGGTGGTGCAGGGCCTTGCAGCTGAGGGGGCGCCTGGATGAGTGATCCTCAGGTGATGACAGAGGAAGATCATGAGGCTGGAACAAGCTGGCAGAGGGGACATTTCTGGTTAAAGGCCTCAGAGACTTGCTGTCCCTCATTCACCTGCTCAGTAAATATCAACATGGCCCCTGCCATATATCATGGAGGTCAAAATGACACAGCCCTCATGGAGGTTGTCCTTTATTGGGGGATACAGATATTAAGCAGCTAATTATATAAATGATTATTTAATTAGATAGTGATAAATGCCAGGAAAGGAAGGTTCAGGGTGATGTGAGAGGAGATGACTGATTTGGGGGCAGACTCGCTTGGGAAGTGATATTTGAGGTGAGACTGGAGAGCAAGCAGGCTGTGGAAAGTTTTGGGTAAAGAATGCATAAGGCAATAGTGACTGGAAAGCTCAGAGATGGCCATGCCAAGAAGGCCAGCAAAGGGCAAGGGCAGCCACCAGACGGGACGGGAAGCTGAAAGAAGAGGCGCCTGCAGGAGCATCTTCAACGCGATCTCAGGCAACGCAGGCGGGGAGGGAGGAGCAAGGCATTGGGTCTCCCAAACGTGCCAATAAAACACAAGGGCCAAGGTAGACTCTGGGCTGGCAATGCAGCAATATGCTGAGTGTTACCTCTGATCTGTTAATGTATCCCCCCCCCCCAAAGATATCCCCATTCCTGGGGAAATGGATCCAGTTAGGCTACCTGGAGAGGGACTCTGAGAAGGAGATTTGGGAGCAGGAGGTATTGATTCAGCTTAGCTCTTGGGGGTGACGACTGTGAGAGAGAGAAGGACACAGGATTGGCAGAGGAAAGATTTGAGCTCAATGTCTTTGTAGCTGGGACCTCAGTTTATCCCACAGGAAGCTCTGGGCTGGGATGGCCCTTCAGCTCTGGGCTGGGATGGCCTCTTCATTAAGGCAATGGACCCATGTCTTTGTATTCCCACGTGGAAGTTGGCTGCCCCTGGGAGGGGGGGACCGTGGGTAAGGCACCTCCCTTTGGCTATGGGCATTTCCCAGGGAAGGGTGCTCTGTGAGCCACCAGCAGCTGATGCTCCCAGAAGAAGCTATGGAATGAGTGCCGAGGGGTACCTGGGAGGCACGCAACAAAGTCCACTATAGCACTGGAGAGGCCTCACCATGGGAAGGCAGTCTTAATGTTGGCAAATGTGCCATCCAGGTAGGAGGGCAGTTACAGGAGTGTGAGGCTCATGGGGCAAGTCTGATTTATCTTTCTGCTTAATTTAGCTCTACGGGTTCTAGAATGGGAATGCTCTGGGGGGCTTTTTATTTTTTATTTTATTTTATATTTTTAGCTATAATATTTTATTTTTATTAAATCATAGCTGTGTACATTAATACAGTCATGGGGTACAGTGTGCTGTTTTTATATACAATTTGAAATATTTTCATCAAACTGGTTAACATAGCCTTCAGGTCATTTTCTTAGTTATTGTGTTAAGAAATTTA